>CAXKVV010000913.1:0-33551 GCA_964058805.1 Schoenoplectus triqueter | reverse complement strand
AATTTTGAAAAGTTCACCAGTGTGATATTTTTGTGGGTCTATGTCAAAAGTCAAAACTACCCATAAAAACAAAAGTTACGCGCATATAGGTTATGTTCCATGAATATGGATATAATGCCTATATTTGATGTGATATTGATACGGTGATAGAGCATTTTCCATAACATTGGACTGTATGAGGCTGTAAATCTTTCTTTTTTTTTACTTTTCTCTTTCTCTATATATAAATAATATCATTGTATATTATGTGTAGCATTTCAACATGCAATGGGCATATTCATTGTCTAGATGGAAATAGGCATGGATAACCTTTCAGCTCTCCCATCAGGCTATAGCATTTTTTTTTCATTTAAATCTGTTTGAAGCTTGCATGTGAAAATAAAATGGAAAGTAATATCTCACTGCTTTCCTTTCTTTTCAGGCAAAAGAACAAAGTTCTGTTATTTACGGGTGGTTCAACACATATAAGTAAATGTGATCTCATGAATAATAATCAGTAAAATACACATGTACTGCTGTAGTGTTGATATCTGCAAGCATGCATTTAGCCAACTCTGCATGTCTTACAAGTGAATCTTGATATTAGGACTTGAAGAATGCTTGTAGAAAATGACATGTTGAAATATCCTACACGTATACTGGATGTATACAAAATATGAGACCAAAATTGATAATGATACATTTTCTATGTGTATTTGTACTGGATTTGTGTCTTATACAGGTAAGTTGGCCTACTATGGAGACTTGGAAGTAACGTGGATCATTAAATCTGACTTGATTACAATTTTTCTGTACTATTTTTATTTTGCGCTGCAAGACAATGAATGATATTACAGTACAACACAGGGACACTTGAAAAATTGCCTAAGTTAACTGTTGAGTTTAATACTTCAATTTATCTATTCTGAATGGTTGGTGAATCTGAGCAGGTGGGGCAGCAGGAACTAGCACTAGGATTCAAATTCAGTGCGAAGGGAGTGATAGAATGTTATGAGAGGGAGATGGAGTTGGTCTTGGCCTCTTCTAGAAAGAGAGCCATTGAATTTAAGATGGTTGAGGGTGACTTCAAGACCTTTGAGGGTCAATGGTATATTGAACAGGTACCAAATTTGGCCATGCCTTATTTGTTTCAATATTTTGATGTTTAAACCTTAATCATGCTCATAAACTGTGCAAGTGATCGGTTCAAATTGTTATCAGCTTTTAAAATTTGTGCTCAACTGGTACCCTCATCCTTTTCTCAAGTGCTAAGAAGCATGTTTTGCATTAAGGACTGATCGGACTAATAACTATTCATTTGGTCTTTTTCTAGGTTTGTGATGACTCTGAAGAGGAAGAAACACATAAATCAATGAGACGGGAATTTGAGACGAAGCTTTTGTACAATGTTGAGGTGGAGCCAAAGTTGATGGTCCCGGTGCAATTAATTGAAGGAAGATTGTGTAGAGAGGTTAAAATCAACCTCTTATCTGTCCGTGAAGAAGCACAACGGCTTCAAAGACTACAAAGTGACACATTTCTTTGCTAGAGGTAAACATGTGAGACACATTCAGGACTTGTTTCGTCTTATTGTAGTGCTGTCTTCAATTAATCACTTTGTAAATTTGTCTATATATTTTTAATTTAATTCATTATACAAGAAATTACTAATGTTCATATAGATTCTTGTAACCAACAATTTTCAATTATTGGAACCAGTATGGATTAAAATATTTTTTTCGTTGCAATTACTTTTCAATTGTTTTTAATTTGTCTATTTCAGTTTTCCTTACGCTGGACAATTAATGTGGAAAAATAAAGAGTTGGGTTGGGGTGGTTGATGGTCCCTGTGTTATGAATTATTTTTCTGATTTCAAAGTTCAAATGTTTGATTTGATAGCTTAAAATGATTTTTATATCATATGAAAATCTAATTGTAGATTAAATTTTATAATTCTTATAATTATTTTTACTATTTTTTAGATAGCTGAAAATTTATTTGATTTAATTATTATGAGACATTCGAAAGAATTGATTTTCTGGTTATCTAAAAAAAGGTAAAAAAATCTAAAATTTGATCTACTCGAATTCACTATTTGAACTTTAAAAATAAATAAATTAGTCATAGCATGTAGTGCATAGTACAGTAACCCAACTCCACAAATAAATTACTGTCAAAGAGATGTCTTGATGATTAACATCGTTTTGTTAGGTTTTTAACTATATACTTCTGAGCTTTAAAAAGTATTCGGATAAGAAAAAAATATATGGGTATATATATGAAAGAGCACTCCAAATATTGGGTTTGGCAACTTAAACGTAAATATATGTTTCGCGAACTCTTTTTGGGCACTGTTATTCCTAATGTAGGAGGTTTCAAAGGATCATATTATAATGATTATACTATCTTGCAGTTAGCTTTCATATCAGATGGATTTTGAAAAAATCTAAATCATAATACGCTAATAATTAAATATCTATAAAATTTGAAGTTGATTGATAATCTTCATTTGCAAAGTTTTGACAAGAACCTCAACTATGTTAATACCAAATTAGCTCACTTTCTAGAACAGAGCAACAAATATATTAGACTATTTGAAGCTTCAGCTTCAACTTGGAAGAGATTATTTTTCATACAATATAACGTGCTCAATAAGAAGCTTCCATTTATGCTGTCTGATTTACGTGGTTCAATAATCTCGTCTAGTTGGTTGGTTACTTAATTCAGGATTAAAACTTGTATTTGGGGGTTTAAACGAGATTCAAATGATGGTTGGCCTAACACCTAAAATTGATACGAATATCTCTGTAGAGTTCTATTTTTCTCGTAAATAAATACAAGTTGGAGTTGAACTAACCACTTAGAAGTAAGAATTAGTAAGAACCTTGGCAGTTGTTGAAGCTCACTATAAATAGGGCCATTAGATAACTCATGGAAAGCACACGACTAGTTTAAAGATTGTAGAGAGAGAGAGAGAGATATGGCTTTGAGAAAGAAGTTAGTTCTGATAGTGATGATACTGATCCTTGCTGGAGCAATGGCCATGGCTATGCGCCCGGTGCTGTCTCAACAGAAGAAGTTTGATTTTGATGACTCCGGTGACCACAGCCATGAGCTGGGTGACCATTATCGTGATGATCATGATGATGAATGGGAAGAACATCATCGTGATCATGACCATCATCATCATGGCGATGATGACTGGGACGACAGTTATCGCAGCCATAACCGTAATCCATATGACTTCTGGGGTAAATCTGAGGTTGCAAAAAATGAGAAGCATAACCCAAAATCTGATGAGAATCAGAATCATGCCACCTCAGGGTCGAACCAGCCATAAGAGAAGCCAATGCCTTGTAGACTAAAATAATTATGCATTGGTTTTTATTATGATTTCATGGTTTTTATGTTGTCTACATCTTATATGGTTGCAATGTCTAAACATATGTAAAGTTTGTCTTGGTTAATGCTACTACACATTATAATTTGTATTACCAGTAAAGTTGTGAGGTTTATGTATCGTATATTATTTGGTATGCAATGTCAAAATTAATGCTAATAGGACATTGATTTATAAAGAAGTGAAGCTCAATATTAAATGCATATATGGCCCAAAGGATTTATAGTTGGAATGGGACGGACTAAAGATGCACGTATGAAGGCAATAGTTTTAATTATATTCCGTGATTTTTTTTCTCATTTTTTTTTTGCTGAACTGATATGAAAGTATGTAATTATTTTATCCAGCAATGTTTCGGTGTTCTTTTATAGTGGACCAAATATTTCAATTTCCAAAAGTTCATCCAGTTCAAAAGGGTTCACTAATAACGTTCTTACAAAACACAATTTGAGAAAAACAGGTTGGCTAGCGGATGATATATGTACATTTTGTCAGGAAAAGGGGATAGCGGATCATTTATTTGCTTACTGTTCTTTTTAGTTAATTGTTTATGGTTTTGGTTAGTTAATTATAATAAATTTAGTTTGAAAATATTTCGGGAATACGCTTGTTAATAACGCCATTGATATACGTTTAATTATGCACTTTGTATAAAGTATTATGCATGTTAATAACTTATTATGTCATTCATTTTGTGTTGTAGTTAGTTGATCCTGTTAATATGCATAATAATTAATTTAACGTGCATTAACAAATATCATTTTCATAGGATTTAAAGTAAGATTACCTACTAAAGTATGCAAATGAATTCATTATTAAAGATAATAACCTACAAGTTGTCTTCTGAAATCTAAAATTAATATATCAATAATATATGCATTTGCTACAGTGATGTTAGATTTAACGGTAATATAATATAATAAAAGATAGAAACGATAAAGAGTACACTTATTAAATCATCTATCCTTCTAAAAATAAATAGCAGTCAGAATCTAAAATTTTATTAGAACTTAAATCAACAAGATCCTTGTCTTATAATATAGCTTTCCAAAAAAGATGTTCCAGGAATAATAATATTATTCTTATATTTTGCTTGAATGATGTCTTTTCATTTACCAACTTTGTGTTTCAGTTGTAGTTTTGGACAGATGCTTCAATGTTACTCCTATACATTGTATACTCTGAAACACCCCTGTGGTTGTGCCAGTTGTCAACAGTGACAGACGCTGAGGAACCGTCATTATGGCAATTTTGTACCAATACCCCCTGAAAATTTCTTTCATTCCTCTCATTTTAAATACCCAACAAATATTGTACCTAAAGCTAATAAGTATGTTCTGTTATCTTTTATTTAATCCACATGCATAGGTAAAAAAAAACTTCCATGGAAGAAAAACCAGCCCTTAATGATCTTCTATTACTCAAATTAAAAGCATTCCAAAATGATTTTGCATAAGCACAATTAAAAAAAGATGAAAACTAGTTTTAATATATGAACCACAAAACTTACAAAGCACCGAACCCTTTATCACTAACCAAAAGATTAAATTCAATGAAGATTGTCTTTCAAGACCAGCCAAAAAAAAATTACTTTAAGAGAACTTAAAGTACCCAAATTGTCTCTCTCAAATTCAATTTTACTCTTCTAAAATTTAAAAATTCACATAAACATTAAACAATATAAGGCCATGAAAAGTTTCTCTACCAAATAGCTGGATCCCCATGTGAATTCAAATGAATAGACCTCAATATACCCAAAATCTGAGCTTTTTCCCTTCTAGCAATATGAAAAAGTCTAGTTAAAAAACATTTAATATGTCTTCCATTCTAAACTTGAGCCAAAGAGACATCATCTTTTTCTGATTTTAGAAAACAAGTTGGAAAAGGAAAACTGATGAGCAAGAGAAGAATTTCTATATCGAATATTATGCCAAAAAAATTAATAGAATTCTCAGATTCAATAACCCTAAGGATACCTAATCTGACCAAATGTGAGATAGAAAGTGCGCCACTCCAAAAAGAAATATTACTTTTCTCACCCATAAGACATTTGATATTAATATGAATAATATCCTTTCAAATCCAACAACAACATTTATAAACAAACTTCTAGTAGGAATGAGCTGGACTGGGGCTGTCTGCTTCTTCGAAATGAAATGGAAACTGGGAGATTCTTAGGTCTGCTTTATCGGAAAAAAGAAAAATAATTCACCAGGCATAGCACCTCATGTTAATAGCTTGATAGATAGCATCAATTTAGTACAGAAGAACAGTGAAATAAAAAGAAAAAGCCACAGACAACTTTTGACATACACCTCACAGCTTTACTGGTAATACAACTTAATGTCCACATAATATTTAAGTTACCAAGACAAATGTTACAGTTTAGACATTGCAAGTTTGCAACCATAAATATAGATTGTAGACAACATAAAAACAGTGAAATAATGATAAAAACTAAAGCATAATTATGTCAGACATGGCATTGGCTTCTCTTATGGCCTGTTCGACCCTGAGGTGGCATGAGTCTGATTCTTATCAGATTTTGAGTAGTTCTTCTCATTTTTTGCAACCTCAGACTTGCCCCAGAAGTCACCATCATGATGATCACGATGCTTATATTTACGATAGCAGTCATCATCATCCCCATGATCACCATGGTCATTATCATCACAATCATCATCATCGCCATGATCACGGTCATGATCGTGGTCATGGTCGTGATCGTGGTCATGGTCGTGATCGTGGTCATTATCATCGCAATCATCATCATCGCCATGATCATGGTCATGATCGTTGTCATGATCGTGATCGTGGTCATTATCATCACAATCATCATCATCGCCATGATCACGGTCATGATAGCAGTCATCACAATCATCATCACCACGACGATGATGGTCATGATCATGATGATGTTCTTTGCATTCATCATCATCACAGTCATCATCGAGGACGAACTTCTTCTGTGGAGAAGGGGTCTGGCGCATAGCCATGGCCATGGCCCCAGAAAGGATCAGTACCATTACTATCAAGAGTAACTTCTCTCTCAAAGCCATATCGCTCCTCTTTAAAATCTTTAAATGAATCGTGCGCTTTCCATGAGTCATCTAATGGCTCTCTATTTATAGTGAGTTTAACTTTCACCAGCTCCCTAAGTTTCTTAATTATTTATCACTGATTAGCCCCCCTCCAATTTGTATTTTATTACCAGCAAATAGAAAGCTATACATAGAATTTGTCTATTATGCTTTCAGTAGTATTTCGATCGAAACACTACTAGTTTAAATTTTAATTTATCATGCTCAAAATTTCAATCTAAGTATCTCAATAAAATATTTATATCATAATCTTATAGAATACTAATTTTTATCGTGTTTGGAATTAGTTTACTATACTTAATAATTTTTAAAAGATAGCCTTAAAATAATAGAAAAATAATAAAATTTGTATGTTAAAAATGTTTATTTTTTAAAAATCATTAAGTATAGTAAACTAACTTCAAACACGATAAAAAATAGTATTCTTAATAAAAATTAGCATTCTATAAGATTATGATATAAAGATTTTATTGAGATACTTAAATTGAAATTTTGAGTATTAATAATTAAAATTTGGACTGATAACATTTCAGTCGAAGTGCTAGAAGCACAATAGACAAATTCTCTCTCTCTCTCTCTCTCTATATATATATATATATAAAGGATCAGTTGACAATTGATTATTTTAACAATCTTGACAATAGATCTTTAAAAAAATAGAAAAAAGTTTATAGATGTGTTCTTCTATTTTTAAATTGATGGTCATTCAAATTCATGCAATTTCATTATCGTTTGATAATCCATCAAAGATAATTAAATTGGAATCGTTGTAAATTATATGAAATTTGTTGGTCTTCGATGGACTAACAAACGATAATTAAATTGCATGAAATTTGAATGATCATCAATCTAAAGGTAGAATAACATATCTATAAACTTTTTGCTATTTTTAAGATTTTTTTATTTTTTTAGAGATCCATTATCAAGGTTGTCAAAATAATCCATTCTCAATTGATCCCTTCTCATATATATATATATATATATATATATATATATATATATATATATATATATAGAGAGAGAGAGAGAGAGAGAGAGAGAGAGTGGAGATAGCGTGAGCTTAACTCAAAAAATATATTAAATCATCTCGAAATTTTAATTTATCATTCTCATTAAATTCTTTATATGAAAATCTCATTGGATGCAAAAATTTGAAGAGTTTTGAGCTTTTTAAATCATTGTTTTTAATTTTTGAAAATCAGCTCTAAAAATAATAATAATATATTCAATACTTGAACATCATTTTAAAAAATTAAAAATGGTGACTTAAAAAGCTCAAAACGCTTCAAATTTTTGCATCCCATGAGATTTTCATATAAAGAATTTAATGAGAATGATAAATTAAAATTTCGAGATAATTTAATATGTTTTTTGAGTTAAGCTCACAGAAGGCCTCCGTGAGTTTAAGCTCACGCTATTCCACTCTCTCTCTCTCTCTATATATATATATCGTATCAATTTGAGATTTCAGGCCAACCATCCTTTCAACCTCGTTTAAACCCGGGATACAAGTTTCAATCCTGAATTAAATAACCAACCAACTAGACGAGATCTGAACCACACGTAAATCAAACTGCATAACTTGCAGCTTACATTGAGTAAGGTGTATTGTATGAAAAATAATTCTCTTCCAAGTTGAATCTGAAGCTTCAAATAATCTAATATATTTGTTGCTCTGTTCTGAAAAGTGAGGTAATTTGGTATTAACATAGTTCACGTTCTTGTCAAAACTTTGCAAATGGATATTAATCAGTCAACAACTTTTAAATTTATAGATATTTAAAGGCGCATGATTGATTAAGATTGTTTCAAAATCTTTCTAATATCTGCAAGATAGTACAATTATTACAACTAGTATATTGCCCTCGTGTTAGAACGGAATTTATTATACAAGAGTAAATAATTTTTTTCTTCAAAAAATGACATACTTTCTATAAGGAAATAAAACCAATGAAAAAATAAGCAGAAAAAATAATGAAAAAAAATAAATAGTTGTCCTAATATATTACCGTAGATTGCTACAAGGTCTTAAATAAAAAATCAACTAATTTCTATTAATTAATAAAAAAATGCATCATGCATCTTTAATTTGATACCAATGAGAAATAATTCTAACTTTATGTAAATTGAAGATATCATAGTTTCAATTAAAACCCCAATTGAGCTCCATTAAATTCTCAATGATTCAATTGATTACTGCTCAGTGGTCGAACAATAGAACCTAAAAGAATGATACTGTTGTACAGCCCAGTATTGACCACAAAAAATAATAGTGAAATATGATATAATGTCATTAGGACAAACTCACTGGATTGCACTAAGCAAAAATGAAGGATCACATGTACATTATGTCACAACTTATGCCTCAGGTAGAAAACTTAAATATAAATAGGTCACTAAAAGAACTATATGCTCAAGCACTCTCCAAAGCTGTCTCCATATATCAAGATTCTTCTCATAGGGAGTGAGCACAGGTTTGTCTTTCTCCTCCAATCTACATAAACAATTAGTTAAAAATATTTTTATATCAATTTTGGTCTGGTAATAGTTTACTACTGATGCTAACCAGATTGAACAAGGTAAATGACAATAAAACACAACTATAAGGCCTGTTGTAAGTGCATCACTCAGAGGAAATTGAATATTGAGTTCCGTCCCTGAGATGGCCAATAGATGTGGGGCAAAACCATTTTAATATATTTGGGCCAAGTACCTGTTTGTCAATATGAAATCAGAATTTTGCATAGATGAATCATCAGTAAGTTATACAGGTTTAAGTTTTAAGTTTCTGATGGCTGACGTTTCAACGAAGAGGAATCTTGTCATGGTTCTCTAATTTTTTTTTTTTAAAGAATAATGTATTTTTGAGAGATAATATTTTCATATATTAGCACAGAACATGCAGCAGCCCAAAGAAGGAAGTATTTGAGGGCAAAATAACAAATCGATGACTAATGTTATTACATAAGCCAAAAACAAATCGATGACTGTACTTCTGGCCACTCTTTTCTGCAAGCCACTTCTCTTAAAAACCCACGAACTAACTAACAGAAGGAAATCAGAACAGTATATCATAAGTACCAGAAAAATATAGAATCAACAAATCGTAGAAAGGAAAGAGTGATGAACCTCTAATCATGTTTTTGGTCAATAGATAGATATGCCAACCTAACAGAGTGCTCATGGTCAAGCACAAGAAAAATAGGAGGCAACCTGATAGAACCTATCCCACATATCTATTAGTAAATGATTTGTTATTTGAATATTAAATGAATAGTTTAATAGTATGAATACTATGTAATAATAAAAACTACCAACCCCCATACCACTTCAAGATAATATGGCACACATTTATGAACCAGTAATTACCGATAAACGAAAGAAGAGTATGCTTACATTGATAAAAGAGTGTAATCGAGCGCATACTAAAATCATGACTTGACTGAAAAAGGTCACAGAAAAATATCCTTGACGATGGCTCTTTGTTTCTATTGTACAATTCTCCATCACATAAGATTTATCTACACCTATTGTTAATATATATGTGCAGTTATAAAATTCCTAAATGGAAGGACAACAATCATATCAGTTATCTGCGCCTATTTTAACCATATCAGTTATCAATCAATTTAAAAGTTCCTAAATTACATAGGAAGAAATGAAAAGATAGCAAGATAACCAATTAATTTGAGAAATGGATTATTATATATAAATTCTTGTCAATATGTTTAGATAATTTCCATAAATTCCATAAATGACGTCACATAATTGGAAAGAAAGCTTTACGGGACCCAATAGATATCAAATTGAGATTTGAGAAATTTTATAAATGATATCAGAAGAGATGGAAAGAAAAAAAGACATGACACAATAATTACAAATTAAATTGAACATTTACAAATATTTTCAATACCTTTAAATTCCATAAATAAATGAATTGTTCATTCCTGTACAGTATTTTTATCTCTAAAAAAACAAAATAAATTTCATCAAAATAAGCAAATTGAAACAACAACAACAAAATTTGAACTGAAATTAAATTGAGAAAGGAGTATAAAATCTTTGTTTTCATCGAATCAATCTTATCCTTATTTCTTTCAATTTTGAAATATCTAATCCCAATCTGAAATGTAAATATTACAATACAAATAGATATGATGTTTGGTGAAACATAATTCAGCAATGCAAATGACAAGTGTTGTGTTCGAGACTTCGAGCCATGTGTTTACTGTTATTTTTATATATCAGTATCAAATCAATAGACAAGATAATTGGAGATGTACTTACATGGAAAATTGCATCCAATATACTGCAATTGTTGAAAGAACTATCACTCGAAAAAGACAAACGATTAAAAGATATAACTGAAAATTAACCGATAAATATTTCTAAACTTCAAACTACCTTTTCAAAATAAAACAAGAAAATAAGTGGATTACAGCTAATGTTTTTTAGACATGCTTATTAAATTCATCATCTAATGAGACTTCAATGTGCTCCACAATTTTCATCTCTGTGGAAAGTTTGAATACAAAATTATAAGGTAACCATGTAAAAATTTGAACGAAAATTGAGAAACAAAAAAAGAGACAGTACAACAAGTCAAAAGCACAAATTCAGTGCTTAATTTGCTCTAAAAAGACAAGCAAAATCATGTGCGATTCACAAAATCAGTGCTTAATTTGCTATTAAAAAACCAGCAGAATCATGTGCGATTTAGATAGAGCAGTGAGCCAAAAAGGATAGTACCTTGGGATTGAAAATAGCGAGGTGAGGAGTTTAAGTTGGAGAAGCAAATAAGATGGAGATCATATAGGATGTTGAGATCAGCAAGATGCAAGATTCCACTGAGAAAGTGGTGCTGCCTCTTTACAATCAGATCTTCAGCGTGGTCATCTAGGGGCCGCTCATCTCTGGAAGCAGACGGAGGAAGTGGCAAAGAGAGAAAGGAAAAAAGGCAGAAAGGTAGAGAGACGGAGGATACAAAGAGGGAAGTCAGGAGGAGAAGAGGGGCGACAGATTTTAGTAATAATAAGTTTTATTAAATTAATATTATTAAAAATAAGAGTGAGAAACGTAAAATTTCAAATATACGAATGGCAGCGCGCCACTGGTAGTGGCGCGGACGAAATGCGTCACTAGCAGTGACGCGCAAGTAACTGTGCATGTTGTATATATAAGAAGCAAACACACAACTGGTAGTGGCGCGTTTGGTAAAAATAATGAAACGTGCGGTGAACGCGCCACTGCCAGTGGCGCGCTGCCATTCGTATATTTGAAATTTTACGTTTCTCACTCTTATTTTTAATAATATTAATTTATTAAAACTTATTATTACTAAAAACTGGAGGGGCGAAGAGAAGGGGGTTACAGCAATCTAGTCGGGATTTGGGAGAGCATGATCCGGTGAGAAATTCGACGACGATTTCAGTGTATTGTTGTGCGTAACAATCATGAAAAAAATTGAATAAAGACTTCAACACGTCGCATGCTGAAACGCTGCCTCAGAAGATTGCTCTAATCATCGAACGACTCACTTTTAATCCGAAAATTTAACAATTAATCCCAACCGTTACGGGATAACACTTAAATGCTTAATAAAGAGTAAAGATATTTATGACCTTTGAGACGTCCTACATTAGGTGTAACAATGCCCTAGACAAAAGAGTCTGCCGAATATATATATATATATATATATATATATATATATATATATATATAGAGTAATGCTATGGTGCTTCGCGAAGTAAAAAAAAATTTGTGCTTCGCGTCCGTATTTCGAATTTAAAAGTTCAAACGGCCGATCCAAACGTTGAGCATGATCTTCATATTGAAATATCCTTGGAGATCAAATTTTATATTTTTTTAAATTTTTTTGATATTTTTTAGATGGGTACAAAGTCGCTTGTTTTGGATGGTGCAGAAATCTTTAGATTAACAAACTTTGTACCCATCTAAAAAATATCAAAAAAAAATCAAAAAAATATAAAATTTGATCTCCAAGGATATTTCAATATGAAGATGATGTTCAACGGTTTGGATCGGCCGTTTGAACTTTTAAATTCGAGATACGGACGCGAAGCACAAAAGATTTTTTGCTTCGCGAAGCACCATAGCATTACTCTATATATATATGTATGAGTGGAGATACCGTGAGCTTAACCTCACGGAGGTCTTCCGTGATCTTAACTCAAAAAATATATCAAATTATTTCAAAATTTTAATTTATCATTCTCATTAAATTATTTATATGAAAATCTCATGGGATGAAAAAATTTGAAGGGTTTTGAGATTTTTAAGTTGTGGTTTTTAATTTTTGAAAATCAGATCTAAAAATAATAATAATATATTCAATACTTGAACATTATTTTAAAAAATTAAAAACGGTGACTTAAAAAACTCAAAACACTCCAAACTTTTGCATCCCACAAGATTTTTATATAAAGAATTTAATGAGAATGATAAATTAAAATTTCGAGATGATTTAATATGTTTTTTTAGTTAAGTTCACAGAAGGACTCCGTAAGCTTAAGCTCATGATATCTCCACTCTCTCTCTCTATATATATATATATTTCAATTTCTGAACTCCGCATATATACTTTTTTAAAGTATGCAAGTGTCTAATTTCAGATCTAAGAAACGATGTCATTGGTCATCAAGGCATCTCTTCGACAGAAATTTATGTTTCCACGTATTAATTGTCAAGCAAAAGGAAAACTGAAATAGTATTAAAAAAATAGAATTATTTACATGATTACATCCATCCTAAATCCAATAATTGAAAATTGTTGGTTATTTACCAGCATCTATAAGAACGTTAGTAATTTCTTGTATAATGAATAAAAATTAAAAATATATAGACAAATTTACAAAGTAATTAATTGAAGACAAGACTATCTGTTTTGTATTTGTTTTACTTGCATACAAATTCACATCTATTTTGACTAATATAAAATCAAAATATAAATATATAATCAATTTTAATTTGAGTAATTTCAAAAACAAATAAATTAAAATGATATTATTTTGTATTTATTTTCTTCTTGCTATGCTTTTGACAAGTCTTTGCATTCCACGATTAGATATGAACATCCCAGTCAGTGGTGGAGCAAGAACTCAATTTTAGAAGGAGTTAAAAAAAATTGTAAACACATTAGACACTACGTCTCAAATTTTGACGAGGTGAAATTAAAAATTATCATAATTACACTATAAAATAACATAAATTTTCGATAGGGATTTTCAAAGCATGGGGGGGGGGTTGGAGTCCACCTTGGCCCCTTAAGAGCTCCGCCTCTGATCCCAGTAACTAAGTATGAATATCTCATTTAATACTGTTCATTTTAAATATGAACACCCATATCAACATTGCATATTTTCCGAATGAGGGGCTGGACACATAGGATGTGTTGTAGTAAATAATTTTCAAAATTATATAACATGATATTTACTGATTTATAAAATATTCACATTAAAATTTTATTATTTCTTAAATCTTTATAAAATACAGATATCGGGTTTAAGCAGGAGAACTCAAGCATAAAGATCCAAAAATGTAGTTTGGTTAGGTTAGATTTATAATAATCAAAGGTAACTAAAGTGGTCTTGAGATTAAAACAGTCAGATTGAAGTAACTAAACCCTAACTATTACAACAAAACTTCTAACTGTTGTAACAGACTAAATCAAGATGTACAAGTTTTAACCAAATTGATCCAGGGCCAAAATTTACCCTAACTATTGTAACAAATATCCTATCCGTTGTAAAAGATGACTTCGAGAATAATTTTTATTGATTATTTGTTATAACATATCCCAATATCCATTATAACGGATTAAATCGTTTGTGTATAAAATTTGACTAAAAAGCTCCAGAATAAATACCTCGGACTTATGTTGTAATGGATCTTATATCCGTTGCGCTAGGTTTCTCTGACCTAATCGTTGCAACAATTAGCTAACCGTTGTAACAGATATGCCTGATTTATTGTCAATTTTGCTGTATTTCTATATATAGACCTTCCTTTTTTGTCAAACCTGATGTTTTCACCTTGTAAAACCTAACCATCAAGTTTTCTGAGATCATATACCTATTTTTTTTATGTTCTAAATTCAAGACTATTTTACAAAATCATTTGAGAGTTTGTGAGAAATTAGATTTTGATTGTTTTCTAGTGAGACTTCATTCTTCACGCCCTGTTTATTTCTTTTGGCCAATGGCTGTCTTATTATCTGGTGTAAGGGACCGGAGATTTACAGTTATAAAAGACCATGTATGAATGACTCAGCGCAATCGACTGTTGTAATTATGAGTTCCGGAGATAAGTTTTTCATAGCCGAACTCCGTTAAATTATGTGTTCTTTCTCTCTCTTATTTTATTATTTTTTATGATAAATTTGATACTAAACATTTAGGAAAACATGATGTAGTGCGTTGATCATTATTAAAAATGAGTTTTAGTCTGTTTGAAGTATTCATATTTTTATTATCATAAGTGTTCATATCTATTATCATGTATATTAATATTGAAAATAAAACATATTCATAACTATTGTGTAAAAAAACTGAAAGATTTTCGTACATGTTTATATTTAAAATATCATTTATGTTTAATTAGTAATTAGGACAATCGGATAGGTGGTCACCATGTTCAAGAATGTTATATAGGCTTCGGATATTTATTTTTGTAACAAAAGATTTTCAAACCACTACCAAGAAGCGTTTATATGTTGGTACAAATATTCATACAATTTATAAAAAAAAAATTGGAGATTTTTGTAGAGGATTTGTATGGAGGTAAAGTTAGCGCGATCCTAAAATACATAATTGACTGAATAGAGTCAAAACACTCAAGTCCTACTGACCAAACCTCTTCCTTAATTGAAAATTGGAACATTACCATATTCGCCCTCTATAATCCGCATTGGTAAATTTTCAACATCAAAAGGAAAGATTGTGTGCAAAATGGAAAGATATGCTTCTCCTTTTGAGTTGACACCAGTTGGCAATGGAGATAATAGCTCCACCTTATTACCTTAAAATTTTGCAATTACCTCTATCAAATATTAATTTATTCTTTTCCTTCCACATTATCTATAAAAAAACAGCTTTAACTAATTAACAGAAATTTATCCTTCAGATGAACCATGCTCAATTAGCTAAGTGCTCAATACATGCACACAACTAAAACTAAAAGGGAGCTGATATAAATATATGTTTATTGATATTGTCATCGATATACACTAGATTATGCACATTATATGAAATATTAAATATCTTAAAAACTTTATTATGTCACTCATTTTATATAATACTATCAGTTAACTGATAATGAAAAGTGAGAGACTGACGTCACTGTCATCATCAACCGTCCCATTCACAAATATACAAACATCTCCTGTAGGGTGAAATCAAAATTTTAATATAAAAAGCCGAGATATAATTTACGTCATCAAAATATTAAAATTAATAAATTACAGAGATTGATACATCTCACGAAATAAAAAGATATAATAAATTTAATTTCTAACATATAATTTCCATGAGATTATAAAACCCTACCCGATTGTCTCCGCCCTCGATCGTGATAATAGATATCCCAGGTGAAATCTGTTATTTAACACTAATATGTCATTAACTGATAAATCAATATTGAATGCAATGATTGATGGCCCAAAAGATTTATAGTAGGAATGGGCCGGACTAAAGATTTATTGCTGAAGCTGTTTCCTACATTAGTTCAACAAATTATCCAAAGAAATCGTTTTCTTCCCACATTACAACCAAGTACCCTGGATTTTAAGTTTACAAAATTCATCCAGTTCAAAAGTGGTAAATTTTTTCATCAAAGATATTTTTTTTTATATAAATTTTGCACAAGCAGTTTCCTGTAATTGATTATAAATCACCCAAAAATATTCCAGTGACACAAACGAATTTGCAACTTTTTCAAACTTTCTATCCGGTGCACTTTCTCTATCAAACGTATTGATATGACAATTTTTTTATAGAAGCAATTCTTCAATTAAAAGTACAACAGACAGCTCAAACAACATGACTTTGGAAAATTACGAGCCTGTCCCCTTTATTTTTAAAAATGTTCATCCAGATCAAGACAGAAGAATTTTTCAGGGGACATACACAAAATTGCATAGACACAATAAGTTAATATCGTAGCTTCGTCAATGAAAAGGTGTACTCAGACTCTCTCAAATTCAGAGAAGTGGTCAATATTTTCTCTGAGCGAGTATAAGAGAGCAAAAGAGAGAATTATTCTCCGAGCAATACAACACCTCTATTGCCATTTCAGATTTTCATTTGGCAATGAGGCAACCTGCCTTTTGCTCGTTTATTTATCTTCCAACCAATCTAAAAGGTGAGAAAAATGGGAGAGAAAAGCGCCACAAGAAAGTTGAAATTAAAGTAAAAGTAATCTCTTGGATGCATAAATCAAGAACTTCAGAGAGCGACGGTGAGAGATGTTGGGAATACCCTTCGATCCACAGCCAAGACTTTTTTTTTTTGAGGATTCTCTTAAAAAAGAAGATCTGTGAGGAATGGGAAAAATAACAAAATAGGATTTTATAAAGAAGCTAGCCTAAAAAAGAGAGAAAATTTTAGTAAACTTTCGTTGCTCTATTAAGGAGAGTCGGGAGATAGAAACCTAACTTTATAGGCTACAAAGTCTACAAACAAATTTTCTTTTTTATTCCCTTTTTAAATAGGGTAATGGCGACATGGCAGCTTAGCTTTGAGAGAGGGAGGGAGGGGGGAGAATTGTTGGTGCCAACATATAATTTCTCTTGGATGGATTGGATTCGTGGGGAAGAAGGCTTGTGATATAGACAGCCTTATCAAAATGTGTGGTCGACTGGTGAGTGCGTTCCATGGTCCATGGATGATGCTGGAATTCTCTAGAAGGGGAATTCTTTCTTTCAATTTCGATAAGAATACGAATTTGTACACGTGAGTGATTGAAATTTGAAGGTGAATATCATAAAAAATGGCCGAAATTTTTATTTAATGAAATGTAGGTTCGGATATAATTCTGCTTATAAAATAATGGATTAATTTTGTAACAGATTACTAAATTTTGATATTTATTTATACTAGGGTGGCACACCCGCGCTTCGCGGCGGGGTTATACGCTTTGTTGGAGATGATGTCTATTGTGTTTTGAATTAACACTAAACTCAACTGTGAAGTAGGCTGATATTTTAGCTGTCATTTTAACACGGCAAGAAAAAATATGCATACATGATATAAAGAACCCACAAAATTGAAGATCAAACAAATAAATGATTGTCTAATGATATGAAAAGTTTATATGTGATTTTTTTCAGCACATGTATATTTCTAAAAATTATTGTCTAGCGGTAGAGAAAAAAAAAGAGAACAAAAGAAAATGCAAAAGGTAAATTAGAAGTAATATCAGTAAACAATCAAAATCCTGACAAAGAAAAAAAAATCTGAAGCAAACAAATTCAAGCAATTGCTAATAAAATAACAAATGAATAATATATACCAGCACTGCACTGAACAAAAGAAGTGAAGAAGAGTAAAAGAAGGAAAAATATTGCTCACTGGAAAGAGGCAAACAACCTAAATAATATGGATAAATTTGGAAGTTGAGCCATCAAATTACAGACCAAAATAAATCTAACTCATCACCGCACACAAAATAGCATTGATATTTCAATAATTATCAGTGTAAAAAATAGTTCGAACTTACTGAACAATCCAGGGAAATAATATAGCAAGGAAATTCTCAGTACCATGGTAATGAGCCATGTACTTTTTCAGAGCTTCATATTCAACAATTAAATCAAGTGGTGACTATTATATAAAAAGCCTCAATAAAGTTGTAACTAAATTAACAAAAAATAATATGAATGAATTGAACGCACAAAAGGTAGACCAATATGTTCAATTTGAGGTCTGCCAAGTTAAAATCGCATGCACATCTTCACTTGGCACATTAATAAAATCTAATTCACTCACAAAAATGTACCATAGATGCTTAAATGTAGAATTATCTGCATTAACAACTTTGTATTTATCTGAGGGAAATAAATCTGAAAAGATGTTAAAGAATTAAAACAGAAAGTCATACCATTTGATTTAATTAGTGAGCAACATCATCACTTCATGGCCTGCGCCCTTACCACAAAGGCCATGTTTTGTCCTCTAATCGGTAGAAGGAATCGATCTCTCCATTGCCGATAGCACCTCATCAATCTCTCCTTCTGTTAGCAATAATGGACAAAGAAGAGATGATGGAGATAACTTTCTGCATCTCCTGTATTCCTTCCTCCACAGAGAACCGATTATGTGATAGCCATTCACAATATTAATTAATCAAGAATTATGATGCGTACCAAATAAATTAGCTGTAAGAATAGGTCCTTATGAAAAATTAATCAGCTGCACCTCAAAACGTTCATGGACGCATGCTCAAAAATCAAACGAAAAAAATGCAAACAATGTAAACATAAGAGATAATTTCACTAAGCACAATTATATTTATAGTTCATAATGCATATTTATAGAAGGTGAGAATATTTATAGTTCACAATGCATCAGAAGGGGAAAGGTGGAAAACCTAAAGGACAAAATAAGAGTCTTTTCTAGTCTTCACAACATTTATGAGTCTAAATTTTTAATCTTCACTGATCAACTCTAACTAACCATTGGATAATATATCGAAACAGAATAATGCTAATATTTATAAACCTCGTTGTGAATAGTACCACTGGTCTGATTTTTCACATATCATCTATAGGCCCAACATCTTCACCTGGAGGTCAACCATGATTCTCCCACCTATTTATATATCAATGTTCATATCAATTGTTATTTCTTTTTGGAAACTTCTCAATTTAAAATTTCGACATGATTACTTTCTCGTATATATACAATGATAACTATTTTTTGAAACTAATGTTCATAAAAATCAAGCAACAAAACAATCAAAAATTAATTGGCACATGAGAGGTTCAATTTATAATTAGTAGTAAGAAAAGGCACCTCAAAGAAGACCCTCTTATAGATATCTTCGAGCACAAATGTAGACAGCAAGTCGGTGTCAAAAAGTGCTTGCAACCCGCTCTCCTCAAGACACTTGTGACCAACACAAAATCTATCCACCTCAGTTATTTAAATAAACACTGAAATAAAGAAAACTCTACGAAGATAAGTTCCAACAAATAATTCCCATTTACCCACAGCATATGACCAGAAAAGCCCTACATTATGAAACTACTTACTACTTGTCATCTAGTGAAAAAAGGGATGGATTTTTGTGAAAATACACTCTCACCCCCGAAATAAATATGACTCGAATTGTCTTCCTTAGCGTACAGAAAATGAGTTCCAACAAAATCATCCACTGTAACATCTAAGGAATGATTTCCAACAAAAAAAATCATGGACTCATGAGAAATAGAAGCATACTATCAATCCAGTACATGGAATGTGTTTCATTTTGTTTCTTTGCATTCTCACTTTTGCCCTCTAATTTGTCCTTTGTCGAGTCAAAAATAACAGCGACACGATCCCCATTTATCTCAAACACCTCCCCCCTGCCCCACTTGACAATTCTAAAATCAAATTCAAAAATAAAAATCAGCATATCAAGTCTAATTAAAATATAAAAAATTCTAATAAGTTATAATCACATAAGATTAGCAGCACAGTATTTGAATACACTTCCAGACCTCCTATTGAATACATACATTTTTTATATAACAAAAAGATGATGACTAAGAACCAACAAGACCATGCAAGTGATAAGAGAACACAATTAGAATTGTACTGTATCACTCAACTAAATTATTTATTTGCAAGTAGAGTAAAAAACATAACCAAATGCAGTACAAGAAGACATACAAACACACCTCCCACTAATAAAAGTATAGGCATTGGTTGATCCATCAAGAGTAGGTATTCTCCCCAATATGATTCTATGATGTGATAATAAATTCAATACTAATCAGGGCCCATGCATAACAGATGCAATGCAGTGCTTGCATATCTCTAGGTATGCGGCACCTTCATTATATCTAATAATTTATACTTGATATTAATTAAACATAGATACCTTTGATCGGATTCTTCAGGCACTGCTTTGGTCTTTACTAAGAGATAAAAAAATTGAAAATATTTTGTCTTTCCCATATAAATTTGTTTTCAACTTTTCTAAACAGTTATTCCTCTCAAAGTATTTTTTTTGACTTATCTAAAAATCTACAATCATGAGAGGCCACGTGTGATACTAACAGACAGAAAAAAATGAGAGAATAAAACTATAAATGAAAAATGAAACTGGTCATAACATTAGATAAGAAAACAATAGTAGATATACCAACTCACATGTAGCGATGTTGAATATGGACGCACCGTTTATAAATTAACATGATTCAACGTATATGGACTGGAGAACAGCAAACAACAATATTTTCTTGGGTGTATCTATGGCACTGTAGAGGCATATACAATATAGGTGAACCAGCATACGTTAGAGAGCATTTTAAAAAGAGAACAGAAAAATACCAACCACAAATGAGAAACTTGGCATTCCATAGGTCAGCACATTACGCCAGCGATGTAATTGAAGTTGGATGAAAAAGACATAACCAAATAAGATAAATGAGTGCAAATAAGGGGAAGCGGCGAATATGTAAAACAATTACTTCTTTTTGATAATAAGAGCATCCTGAGGATGAAATCAAATGACCAACACTTACTGAAAAATAATGTGATTAAAGACTTACCACAGTCTTAGTAAGTGCTTTTGCTAGTAACTCAACGGGGGAGGGGGCATCCCTGAGGAATTTAAAAGATTTTTTGCTTGCTTCTGAAAAACTGGTACCACATTGCAAGCACAACAAATAATCCAAAACCCTGAACTTCAGGTTGAGAGACAATTTATCTCCTTCTGGAAAGAATAACAAAAGTAAACACTTCAAGAGCGTACAAATAAAAGATTTACACAGAAGAATAATCTGACCTGTCAGAAGTGTTAGTGATAGTTTTAGCTGCATCTGAGCCAGCTGATTGAACAATATCAGCAGGTTGAGGAGCAGAGATGTGCTCAAATTTAACACCAGACTCCCTCTCAATGGTAGAAATACGACGCTGGTGCTTGGGCTCATATAGTAATATATATAGCCACGCCACTGTTTCCTGTAGAATTTCAATAGATTAGAAATGAAGAGGATGTCAACCCCAGATAGAAGGTTCTCTAGTGGGTCTGGTTCCTCAAGACCGGACAAAGTTTATTTTTAAATTTTTTATGTAAGCATTATGAATTGCAATGTCAGACTCAGTAGTGTACCAGTAAGGTCTGGTATGAGCATTTCATGGTTCTTAACTGATCATGGTATTTTGTCTGTTTATTTTTGTTTTTGAGTTGAGTTTTCGTTATTAAGCATCTTTGGTAACTTTCCAATTGGGTTTCATGATTGCCAATAATATCTGACATTTTTTTCCTTTTAAGTGCCCTATTGGATTTCATGATTGTACAAGAAAATTAGGGGAATTAGTTTCTAACTTTGTCAACTATTCCGATCTCATAGCACATAGATCTCCATCCTACACTTCTCATCAAGAGGAGCTAAGCACATAGTTCTAAAAGGTAAGAATAACACCAGTTGAAAAAACATATATTGAAATAAATAACTAAAGATGAGAAATGAAATAAATGATAGCAAATAACAAACATAATACTAACATAACTTGTTTATATTTTTAATTCATTTGTTTTCCAATTTCGAATAGAAGCCTACACAGTCCAACAAACCTGTTCTTCCGTCAACCTTGTCCTCAAGCTAAAAAAATCGATCTGATAAGATCTCATCAGGTAAATCACCCACTTGATGGCGTCGATGACGAGCTGGTGCTGGTTCTTGACACCGCCATTGGAGACGGACTCAGCCTCGGTGTTATCCGCTGCGAGTGCGTTGAAAGGAAGAAGAGCGAGTGTCGGTCACAACGCGATGAGCAAGATCATACGAGGAAGGAAGAAGAGCGAGTGTCGACCACAGCGCGATGAGCGTCAGCCACCTAGGGTTAGTGGAGAGAGGAAGCGTGAGAGAGATATTTACAGGAAGAGAGAGAAGAGGGATGAGACAACGAAGAGGATAAGAACGAATGTAACTATCTCGACTCGATCAGACGCACACATCAAAAATAACAAATCGCGATGGAGATCTGATGGCTGTGGAAAAAAGAATGACGTAGCATGCTTGAGAGCTCGCCGTTCTTCCCTCCCTTTAGGGGGGATATATTTGATCACTGAGTTTTTATTTATTCGTTTTTAGTTACTGAACTTTGATATTTGATATTTATCTATATTTGATCACTCCTATTAGTTTTTTTATTCAAAAATAATTAAAATAAAATTATATTTGTTGTCAAAAATAATTAAAATAAAAAATGATTAAATAAAATAAAATTATATTTGTTTTTCATTAGTTTTTTTATTATTTTTGAATAAAAAATTAATAGGAGTGATCAAATATGGATAAATATCAAAGTTTAGTGACTAAAAACGAATAAATAAAAAATTAATTATCAAATATGAAAAAACTTCAAAGTTCAGGGACCTGTCAGAGAATTAACTCTAGAATAATAACCGCAGAGTAGAAAAGAAGAAAAATATTAATGCGTGCGTGCGTTTGTTTGTAATTTCATTTTTTTACTAAATAAAAAGTATCTTTAATGATGACTAATTAATCAAAATTAAAATATTTCCATTGTTCAAAGTATTACTTTTTACCAACTAAGCATTACAAAGATTATTTTAAAGTTTTAAATAATTGAAGTTCCCTTCAAGATTGTATTATTTCTAGCTATACAAAAGTGATTTTTTGATTCAGTAACTACAAATATATTCATCATCAAAAAAAATTTCTTGATGATGCTTGATATTGTCCGATTTGTTTTACATAATTTAAATTTTAGTCTTTTAGTTTTAATTAAGAAACTAAAAAAATGTAATTTTATTAAGTTAATATCACTTGTTTTGTTTCCTAACTTTTTAATGTAAATAAATTATTCAATCATATAATTGCTAAATAAAATGAGACGACAAAGCATATTTAGTCATTAACATAGTGGTGGAACTTAATGAGGATTCAAAGATTGTGCTCCCAAATTCAATTGGAAAAAAGGGGGGGTGAGAGGCGATTAAAATTTGAAATTTATTATGTTTAAAATTGGAGGTAACAAAATTGTAAAAGGTGAAAAGAGAAATTCACCTCCAATTTACTCCATACAACTCCATTCACTGCCTCAAATGAAGTTGAGATGAAAATTTATTCTTACCTCCCTTCTCTTTTCTCCGACCATCACTCTCTCCAATTTCTTGAGACATGTTGGTGAGAGCACGAGTACTCTTCTTCTCAGGAGCCTGCTGTTCTACAGCCTACAGGTCATTTACTCCCTCCGGGCACATAAAAAATGACTACAATCATTATAAATCTAATTTCATTTAAAACTTTTACCACATACAAGTAGTAAATGAGCGAACTCAGATCAAAATCTGCTCTTTTGAGCTAAGAGCGAGATTTAACTTTTCAAATGGGATGATCGAAAATATCTCAAAAAGTACATGTATAAATCTCGAAGAGATTAAATTAATTCACGTCGTCCAGAACTCTATTTTTCATTTCGGAGTTTAGTGAGGCGGGGAGCGTTAGCAAATTAATATATTTATTTATAATTATATGTTATTATTTTCGCAAACACCCCCAACTAATTAGTAAATACATATAGGGCCCGCTATTTTTCGTACTAATTTATATTTGACAATCGCGAGTTGGCACTTGTAGTCTTGTAGTTTGGCAAATCCAAATCCTATGTTGTCTTTTCAGTTCTTGTTTCCAAATACTGACACGTGGGCTCGAGGAAAAGTAAATCTACCATAAACCCCGTCTGAGCAACGGTAAAGAAAGATACGGAAAATATATAGAAAAGGAAATGTGTTTTAATACAGACTTAATTTGTGTTCCTGTTCGATAATTTCCTTTAATTCATGCTGCGCAAATTTTTTTTTAAATATTTATTTTTTTAGTTGATACTAGTATGACAGTTTTTCCGGTGTAATAGGACCCGAGTAAATTTCTCGGTCCCTAACAAATTTTTTTTTCCCTTAGGACCAAGTATTTTAGCTGGTCCCTTAAATTACTTTTTCAAAACCGCACCCTCAACCGAGCATTTTTCTTCCTCCCTCCCCTTTTCGGTCCCTCCATTAACAAAAAAATCATATTTTTTTTTCCAAAAAACTCACTAAATATTCATCCAATTTTCAAATCCAATTGCACCAAGCTTTATTTTTTAGAGGATTTTTTATTAAATCTGAATTTAATTAGTTTAAATTAGTTAATCTAGTTGTAAAGATTATTTTCGTAGAAAATGATTATGTATTGTTATTTTTTGACAAATATTAAAAAATCAAAAGATTTTGCAACATTCTTAACATAAAACATTCAAGATTACTTCCAGTTCGTCGCTGAGAACATGACAAACATACATGCAATTTTTTAAGTTCAAAATTATTTATTAATGCAAGTACAATTTCACATAATATGTTATTTTTACTGTAATTATAAATAAATGTAGGTGTCCCCACCCACCTCATCCTGACCAGCCACCTTATTTCGGCCATTGACATCAACCGGATCATCCACCTCAGCAAACCCATCCACTGAGATTCCTCCTTGACGACAAACCAGAGCATCGGACCGATATAGTCCATCACTCATCAAGAGAATATTTGGTAGATAATGAATAATTAATTAGTGGTGTACTATTTTTTAATTAATTAATATTATGTACCTTGGTTGTTTTGTACTTTTTAATTAATTAGTGTAGTATCTTTTTTATATATTTTTTTAATTAGTGTATTTTTTCCTTCTTTATTATAATTAGAAAATTAATTTTCAACAGTATATTCTTTTCTAAATTATTAATTTCAACTTACAATAAAAACTATCAAAAGTTCTTTAAAAAAATGAATGCTTAGGGATCGACTAAAATACTCCAGTCCTAAGGATTTTTTTTTTATTTGAGGGACCGGCTAAAATACTCATGTTCCAAGGAGAAAATTTTGTTAGGGATCGAGAAATTTACCCGGGTCCTTCTATTTCACCGAAATAAGCTATCATACTGGTTTCAGCTAAAAAAAAATACTTTTCTAGAATAAAAAAATGTGTGTTACGTGCAGGTTAAACATTTTTAGTTCTGAATTTGAGTCGGTTTATTCAACTTAAATAAGGAATACAATCCCATCCGGGTCAGAAACATGACAATTAGTGATTTCAGCGCTAGCATCGGTATATCACAGCCACTCATCGATGGAAACTACGAAGCGGTTCTGCTACAAGGGCATGACAAAAAATGCAAGAGGTTACAAATGACAATATGTTTTGTGATATGGAAGGAAAGGTGCAGCAGAATTTTCAGAGAGAAACAATGTACAGAACATCAGCTTAGTATGGAGATTAAACAACAATACAGAGAGTGGTTCTGCATAGTATAACAAAGGCAGAGGAAATCTGAAAATAATAATTTTGACAAAAAAAAGGAAGCATCAGGGATAAGAGATAAGAGGACTCCATAATTTTACCAAGAGCCAAGACTTCAACAAATCTAGGTGGTGAGAGTGAAGAAATTAAATGGCATATAAAAGAAGCCCATCGATTTTTTTTTTAGAATTTTAGAATATTAGAATATTATTATAATTTGTAAGAAATAACACCCGCTGGTGTTATATCTATATATATAAAAAAAAATTGGGGACTTTGATTCTCATCTTTTTCATCAAAAAGAAAAGGAATACAATCCCATCCGATGTTCTCTGCACCATATTTTTTGTTAACATTATTAATAGTATCAAGAATTAAATATTTAAGAAAATTTTAATTTGAAATCTACTTCGAAAGTAATGTTTACTTGCGCTCCTAGATGAATTTTTATTTCTAAAAAAATAAAAATAAATTATGAGAGCGCAACTGGCGCATGCACACCGAGAAGCCAGAAACATAATAAAAAAAGAATTAAGTGTGGGACCGCACCCACTATTTGTGCTTTCATGTGAGTATATAGTTCCATTGTGTATCAGTCAATTCATTATTCTATCACAATGGGCACGCATGAAGCTGGAATGGAAGAAAGCTGGTATTGAAAGAACATTTTCCCAAGATCGCTTCTTCACATAGAACTGAAAGGATCTTGTCCCAATAAGATGCTTCGTAAGGTGAGTAATTTGAAAATTTATCAGTTTCATGTATAATAGGTTATCAGTATTGTAATGAATTTTCTTGCAACAGAGGAGGATCTTCTTGCAACAAAGGAGGATCTACTAAGGGTGTGTTCAGATGAAGGAAATTAATGGGATTTTGGATCAATTGGGAAACTTTTTATTAGGCACGTTCGGATGAGTGCATTTCCTCTGCGGTACTTTACCGTAAAGTAATTGTCCGAATTTATCACGGGCTGTAGGATTTGGACCGCGGGCGGGAAAAAAACAACGGTGATGGTTGGATTCACGGGGCTCACATCAAAAGCGGGCACTTCACGCGTGAATTACCGCAGATGATGTGAATTTCGTTCGGATGGCTTATTTGTTTGAGTTGGGATAAAATAAATTTCCCAGTTATCTTTCCAATCAAGTGTAAAATATTAGAAAAAAAATCAAGTCAGACTCAATTCTTTTTTTCCTCACACATTGTCTCATTCTCTCTCCTACCTTTATCTCAAAATTTTGAAACGGATTCAACCGGAAAATAACGAGTTCTTGGGAGATTCGAGCGAGAAGAAAGAACATTTGAACATTTGATGCAAGCACGTAGGTGAACAAGGAATTTATTTCCAGTCCCAACCCACTCATTTTGGCCATGGCAGGAGAAGGTACACACGTGACAAAATATTTCAATTCCTCTGTGTCTTCTTATTCTCTGAGTTTAATGTTTTTTTCTTTTGTATTTATACATATCATGAGAGGCTAAACACCTCTCTATGGGTTAGGGTGTAACTATAAACTTGTTTGCTCATTTTAAAATTTATTTGAAATCATTATTTATGTTATTATTTCTTTTATACAATCTTATCTTAAAATTTGTGTTTGTTTTTGCGAAATTGAGAACCTAATCCCGAATCAAAAAGAAATATTTAAGTACTAATTAAATCTGAAAAGAGAGATTAATTACTTAGGGGATTGTGTTAAAATTTACTGAGTCGTCTTATAAATTACATAATTACGAAATAATACGATATAGTATGGTCTAACCTTGTATGAGTTTTATGTTTTAGTCCAATTTAGGTTTAATCTAAGTTTAGACTATAATTGCTCTAGGTATGATGTTAATTTAAGAAATTAACACTTAACATCATAATTAAATTATTAAAAATCCATAACAACTAAACAATTAATTTAATGAATTAATTATTATCACAAGTAAGCGGATGATAAACCTGTTAAATTTAGGTCTTCTCTTCTTAACCTAAATACTTAGATTTAAAATATTAAATTTAAGATTAGTAAATATTATCCTTGGGTTCAATACTTTAAGTACTACATATGTCGGCTGTATACTTGCAACCTTTATTTTTTTTCTAGTGCTAAAGTTTTGGTTGTATACTTATAACCTATAATTTTCTTAGTGCTAAAAGTTTAAAATTTGCACCACACTATTATTTGCTCGTCAACTATTCTATTTGGTTCAATTGAGCTCCTAAACTAATTTTTGGTCTATCCTTTTCTCTCGTGTCTAATAAATAATATAATAATAATTAATAGTATTAATATAATAATTAAATTATAGAACAAAAATATTACATATATCAATATATAAAATAAATAATAATGAAATAGTAATAAGTAATAAAAATATATATATATGGTAATAATAAATAAAATAAATAATAATAATGTAAAATAATATTAAATAAAATAATAATTTACTATTATTGTTAATAATTTTAAAATTATATAAAATTATATATGCCGATTTATAAAATAATCACAGAAGAATTTAATAATTTCTTAGAGTTTGTGATATGCATGAAAATCTTAGGAAATAATTTGATTATATTATAATCTTAATTTGTAAAGGTAATCAAAATAGTCTTGAGATCAAACTAGTCTAATAGAGGTTATATACCCTAACTGTTGCAAACAGACTTCTCTAATTGTTGTAACTGATTAAATTAATCATGTATAAAATTTATCCAAATTACTTCAGAACTCTGTCATATCCTAATTGTTGCAACGAATCTCACATTCATTGTAACCGATTACCACGAGATAAATTTTAACCTCTAACCGTTATAAGCGAATTTCAACATCCGTTATAAGGAAATAAATTATTTGTGTATAAAATTTGGCCAAAAAACTTCAGAATTAACTCCTCTCACATCCGTTGTAACAAATATTATGTATGTTGCAACAATTAACCTTGCTAGGGTTACTATGACCTAACCGTTACAATAGTTAGCCAATCGTTGTAATAGATATTGTTGATTTCTTACCTGTTTTGGCATATCTTGATATATACACGTTCTATCTTCTCAGATCTTGACAAATTTTCAATTGCAAAACCCTAGCTATCAAGTTGTCTGAGTGTATACCTCCATTATTTACTATCTAAATCTCAAGACTACTTTGAATATTTCCTTTAGAATGTCAGTGAAGTTAGTTCTTGATTGTTCTTATTAGTGAGATCGATGTATCTTCATACCCTATTTATTTTCAGTTGGCCAACGATTGCCCAATTAGTTGGTGTAAGAAACAATAGTTCTTAGTTGTAAGGCTTTGTTATAATGACTCAGTGCAATGATTGTTGGTGATTACGGATCCCAGAGACGTAGACTCGTTATAATCGACTGTGTTACATATTGTGTTCTTTTTCTTCTCTCTACTTTACTTTATTTCATTCTTTCTCTGTGGTGTCTGAATTTAATACAAGATCTCTTAGGAAAAAATTAACACCAAGTATTAATATAAAATAATATTTTTAAAATTAAATAACATAGTAATAATAATTATAATAATAAAAAATAAAATAATAATTAATTTATACCAAATAAAAAATAATTTATTATTTTATTCATTCCCTCCATCACTATTCTCGAATTCTAAATAACATTTTACTAACCCAAAATAGTGAATGTAACAACGTATCTGTGATTTTTTTTTCAAAATACCTTGGTCGTGCCTAGGGATGTTAATAAATATTCATAATTTGAAAATCCAATTCGAATCCGCACAATGGATCCTTAAAATATATTTGTTAGTTTATTGGATCCGCATATGGATTCTAAAAAATGATTCATCTAATATAATGGATCTGCATTTAGATCTTATAAGATTTGAATTTGAATCCGCTATGAATTTGATAAATAAATAAAATTATATCATGTTTTAATTAATAAAATAAACATGTCCAATTTAGTTTAAATTGAAGAGCAATATTCTTTCACTCTGTGTTGATTCATTAAAAAGAATAATTATTGTATTAATTCGGGAGATTTTGTTGTATTATTTGATGCTTATTATATATTTTAAAAGTTCGAACATATAGTTATTATTGTTGCTATATTTATGATTGGAATAAATAATTTTAAGATTTCTATAATAGCAAATTTGAATTATTATTTCTGCTATGTTTGAAATAATTTTAAAATAATATGATAATTTTTCTCTTATCATGTGTAAATTAGTCTATTTTTAATATTATTATACAAGATTCGAATTCAAAACTGAAATCACTATAATAACAAATATGGATTCATATTTAGATTCTCAAAAAATTATTAGATATGAATCCTCATATGATCTTATAATTTTTTTAATAAATTTATATTTAAATCCTCAGAATTCGATTCGAATTTGTTCCATTGATAACCTAGACACATGTTGAACCGCCATATTCATCTCCGACTAATCTCCTAAACCAAACCAAACCAAACCAAACCAAACCAAATAAAAGAATATTATTATAATCTCCATTCGTTCGTCCCCAATATATATCCCATTTCACATGCTTTCCTTTTTTGGTCAAATTTCCTAAAATTTGTCTCGAGAGATGTTTTCGCTTTTCATTATGGGCACCCTTTTGTTCAAAAAGCATGACTTAATCTTTCATTTCAAATCCCTATTTTATAAATTCACTTGTACAAAGTATCTCCATCCCTCTCGATGCCTCAATGCATAACCATTTTTATTAAGGAATAATATTAATGTCTCTACGCTTTCATCCCCATTCTCTGTCCCCAAATCATACCATTCATTTTTTACATATGTTTTTTTTTACGCTTTCCTCTTTACACAATTAGACAAATTATAAATAATTCAAAATATTTTAAAATTATCTAAATTAATTGGCATCTCTTTCCTCTATCAACAACACCTTTTCATTTTATTTCTTTACTCTTCTTTATCAACGACGCTCTTCTCTCTAATATCTTATTGATAGTGCTCTGCTCTACACAGTGATTCTCGCAACCGGTCTTCTCTTAACGATATTGATGTCGTGACTCTTGCGATGGATCTTTTCTTGACAAGAATATAGTTCGGACAAAGTGATTTCTTCAACAACATGCACATTTTCCTCACTTTGTTTCAATTTTTATGGTACATAGTATGTACCGATCGCCTTGCTTGTGTTTTTTTTATTCAGGAGTTGAACTTTTTTCTTATAACCATACATAGATAAGTTGAGTGAGGCTATGGTGCTTCGCGAAGCACAAAACCTCCCGTGCTTCGCGTCCGTATCTCGAATTTGAAAGTTCATACGCTCGATCCAAACCGTTGAACATGATCTTCATATTGAAATATCTTTGGAGATCAAATTTTATATTTTTTTGAATTTTTTTGCTATTTTTTAAATGAGTATAAAATTTGCTGATCTAACGATTTCTGCACCATCCAAAACTAGCGATTTCATACCCATCTAAAAAATAGCAAAAAAATTCAAAAAAACATAAATTTTGATCTCCAAAGATAGTTCAATATGAAGATCATGTTCAACGGTTTGGATCGGGCATATGACCTTTCAAATTTGAGATACGGACGCGAAGCACGGGAGGTTTTGTGCTTCGCGAAGCACCATAGCCTCACTCTAGATAAGTTCTTAATTGGCAATTTTATCATTTGAATAATATCAAGTAGTGATAGTTTGGTTGGACAAATAATGATTTTCTCACTAAATTATTAATTATCTATTGTAGTGTTTGTGTCAATTCTCAAATTTTTACTGGAATAATGAAGTCATTAGTTACCAATTCACAAACTTTTACTGGAATAATGAAGCCATTAGCTGCCTATTTTAATGAAGTCATTAGTTGTTGTTCATTGTACTATGCACTGATAAAAGTTTCTCTCATGAATTCATATTTATAGGTACGTAATTCATATATTTTGATTTTAATGTTCTCCGCGCTGAATATTTGATGAATCTTCATATGTTGGGTCTCGCCAACGAATGAAACATCTTATATAGTAATGAGATGACCCATGATGAAGAAAAGCATAAAAAAATAACTTTATTCAAGTAATCAGAACAATGAGTTTTGTACATAATTATTATGTTACAGTTAAATAATTTGAATAGCTAATATAAATAACATGATAATCAAAAGTCAAGGTTAACATATACGAGTATATCAATTTACAATACGCTTTTTTTGTAAGCAATTGTAATTAATAATATTTTTGTAAAGACAGTCAAATTATTCAATTAATCTTAAATAACTTGAATCATAACTATAAATAGTGTTATAATCAGAAAAGTTGTGGCTATGACGTGTTTGTACAACTTCAATAGTGTAATGATAATATAACTTTGTTATTAAAATAAATCACTATTATGTTTTATGTTGTGTTACTCTGGTTGGGCAGTTAACCCATAATATATATATTATTATTATTATGGGATAAGAAAGATAAGAAACGAGCTGAGATTGATGGATATGGGGAGACACATAATTGGCAGAAACGTAGTATTTTTTGGGATTTGCCATATTGGTCGAGCAATTTGATCCGACATAACCTAGATGCAATGCATAATGAAACAAATGTGTTTGGTAATATTTTTCACATAATTATGAACACAGATAAAACCAAGGATAACATCAAGGCTCGTCTCGATTTGGCCGAGTGGTGTGACCGTTTTGGATTAGAGTTAAAGCGATCACATAACGGTACATGGGTTAAGCCCAAGGCTTCTTATTGTTTATCAAAGGATCAAAAAATGGAGATTTGCAAGTGGTTGGGGATTAAAATTTCCAGATGGATACACGTCAAAATGGTCAAGATGTGTGAATGTTGAGGAATGCAAGTTTCAAAGCTTGAAGAGTCATGATTGTCACATCTTCATGCAACGTTTATTACCAGTTGCATTTCGTAATTTTCTTCCAGATTATATTTGAGCACCATTGACCGAATTGAGTAATTTCTTTCGAGATTTATATGCAATAGAGCTAAAAGTAGAGCATATGGAGGAGTTAGAGAAGAAAATTATTGTCACTATATACAAGTTGGAGAAGATATTTCCACCAATATTTTTTGATTCCATGGAACATTTGATATTACATTTAGCATATGAAGCTAAAGTTGGTGTTCCTGTTTTTTGCCGTTGGATGTATCCTTTCGAAAGGTAACTACTATATCTCACTTTTTGTATATGTTTTAATCTTTTTTCATCACATTTATTATCATGAATTGGTAAATATCATAGGAAATTACAAATATTAAGGACAAATATGGGTAACAAAGCACATCCGGACGGTTTCATGGTTGAGGCATACATAATTGAGGAGATTTCAAATTTTTGTTCTATTTATTTTGTCAATTCAGCGTGCACTTGACGAAATCAAATTTCAAGGCATGATGATAGAGAGATTGCTCCACCTAAAGCTCGAGCTTCAATTTTATGCATTCAAGACGAGCAATGGGAAAGAGCACCTATAGACAATTAGAGGATCGAGAGTATTATGCAGCACATTTGTATGTGTTGCTCAATTGCCCTGAATTTCAAATTTACATTGAGTATGATTTTTTATTTTCA
>CAXKVV010000912.1:0-29634 GCA_964058805.1 Schoenoplectus triqueter | reverse complement strand
TTCATATTTAATTTTTTTCCTATTTTTAATCATTACATTTTAATATTTATTTGAATTTAGTCACTCATTAGTTTTTCCCAAGCTTTTAAAAATAGAAAAGTTTTAACTGATTTAACGGTTTTGACAGACTCCGGTGTTAAATTTTTGAAAAAAATAGGTTTAACAAGTTTTCTGTGATTTAACCGTTTTATTTCATATTAAACCCGTTAAAACCCTTAAAATCGTTATTTTTTTTGAAAAGAACGCATTTAACGACTGAAATTTTTTTGCTTCAAATCTTAATAGTCAGTCACTATAAATTTTTGCTTTATTTTTATTTTTTGAATATAAATTAATGCCCTAATAAAAATATGAAGTAAATTCATTATATAATAGTTTAATATAATTTAAGATTTTTAACCTTAAGTACTTAATTAATGTCATAATTATTATTTTTACTTAATTTAGTTAATGATATGAGAATGAATTTCTTAATCTTTTTTAAATATGAATTAGTAGATAAAAAGTGATTGGCCATTTTTTAATTTAACGGTTGTGTAATACCGTTAAAATCATTAATTTTTAACTTGTGACCTCACCGTTAAGAGTCGTTGAACGTTTTTTAAAAGCTTGATTTTTCCATAAAAACTTAATGGAAAACTTATAATCTCATAAAGACTTGTATGTTATTAAATTTTTGGAAAAAAAATAGTTGATAAGTTCTTGTTGTTCAATTTTCATAGCATATTTTTATACAATTGAGCACTTCATCTCGTTGAGCTAATTTAATACACTAACTAGAACTAATTAAATTTCTTGGATTGGAAAGTAGGTAATAATTTGATTATGTTACGATCGATTGGGGTTAAATTATGGATAATCACGAAAATCCTGTCTACATTTGACGTGGCCGGTGCTCGCCATTCAATCAAAGGCCAATTAATTAATTATCCTGATTTCTCACCGACCAAATCCCTTTCTTATTTTGTTATTTATCCAGCCATATCAATTTATCCGCATGAAAGTTACCTTTCGTGTTTACTTTACAAATTGGCCGCTTCTGCCAATCCTTCTAAAAAAAGAGAAAGTTACCTTTCGTCGTTCTTTTTTTTGACTAATATACATGGGAGACCAGCATTGGATAACAGTGTATACTGTATAGCACGTGATAGAATATGAGAGAAGCTCTTGTTTTGTGAACTGTGAGCCTATGAATTGGCATATGGATATACATTTCACAAGTTTTTCCTTCTCTCTCGTACCGAGTATTAATAACACTGACACACCACAATCATTTATTAACTTTTACCTTCTTCCCATTTGTGACAGGGGATGTAGTTAGGGCGATAAACAGTTCGAGATAAAATATGAATCAAACATTTGTTGGCAATATTTTAATCACTGTATCGTCATTTTCTTTTTTCTTAATGTTCGAATACAATGGAACATTTACTGCTAAGAAGAGGTCAAGAACAAAAATAGACAAACATAGATAATTCAAACAAAAATTATTTGATGATATTAAGTTTGTTATTTAGTAATATATATGTGACAATTGTAACAATTTATATATTCAGAATTTGTGAAAATAAATAATTGTTGTCAAAATTATATTTTGTTTTAGAAATAAATAAATGAAATATGTTATAAATTATGTGTTCTATTTTTCGATAAAGAGTGTATGTGTGTTGACCTTATAAATGACATGTATATCGTATTTTAGTCACTGATCAAACTTCAAACTTTGTTTGCAAAGAAATTTTCAAAACAATAAATTTGTTGCGTTATTTAGCTGAATCTCACTCCTTGACTCCCTAGAATCCAACAATTAGCTGATAACCATCTCATAAAGTCACCTCCTCAATACAATTATGATGTTAGCATGATCACATGGTATCATTTATTGGTTGTCATTTAGGCAGGACTTTTTGCTCAGTACAAGGAAGCGTACGTCTATAGTTCACTAAGGCAAAATAATAACGTAATTGTTAGTACCGAACTTTTTGAAAGGCAGGCTTATATAGACTTTTGCATATTTTGTTTAACCACCAAAACTTTTAACTATTTTGTCCTTCACGAAAAATGATTTCAATATAAACTGCATTATAAAAAATATATATTTTTTTACTTATTTTGTCCTTCACGAAAAATGATTTCAATATAACTATTTAAGCCTAATTAAGGTTTTTTCCTTTTTTTTTCTCAAATGCCAGGTTGTCTTGATTTACGTTCTTTTAATTGTCATCTAGAACTCTCTCTCTATATATATAGTTAGGTTACAGTGCTACGCATAGTACAGATAATCTGTATATTACGGACCGTTTTTTTATTTTTAAAATTCAAATGATCAATCTGACTGGTACTATATAAAAAAAATCAGGTACTATATAAAAAACATACGTTCTTATCTAATAAAAAAATATTTTCATATATTAAAAATAATAAAAAATAAACTCAAAATAATAAATAAGTAAGTCGATAAAAAAATTTCTCTAAGGGAATTTATATTTCGTAACCTTTGCCTAATTTATTTATTATCCATAGTATTAATTTTTTTCTTAGTGAAAATAACTAAATACTTTAGAAATCAAAAATTAATTTCAGAAGAGTCAAATTAGCAAAAAATTTAACCTGAATATATATATATATATATATATATATATATATATATATATATATATATGTATATGTATTTTAAGTTTAGAGGGTCAGCTTGCATCTGTCCCAGTATATATACTTGTTTCCGGTGATTGGTACCCCGATGTCTGGTACACATAGGGGTGTCAACGAGTCAAGTCAGGTTCAGGTTCAGGTCGGATCATATTCTTTTATTATTTTTTTAAACCGACTCGAATCCGACCCGATTAAATTTAGGTCAAAAAATCTTGACACATACCCGACCCGACGGGTCACGGGTCGACCTTATCCGATCCATGTAAAATAATTAATTATTTATTAAATATTTTTATATAATTTTAAATAATAAAATATTGATTAATTTATAATTAACCTTAATTAGATGTATAATTTATTTAAGATTTAATTAATACGAAATTATAAAATTACTGCAAAAAATATAATTAATCGGGTCAGATTGGGTTGATCCGAACCTGACCGATTCGGATCAAAGAAATTAAATTCACATTTGACTCATTTATTTTCGGATCATGTCGGATCGAGTTCAGGTCGGATCTAGCGGCGGATGAAGGATTTTGGTCGGGGGCAATTATCAGATTGTAATAGCTTATCGGGTTCAAACCCATTAACTAATCGGGTATTAAATAAAAAAATAATAATTTAATATATTATTACCTAATAAAAAATTATTAAAATAATAATGTTTTATATATTAAAAATAACAATAAAATAAAGCTCAAAGTAATAGATAATCAAGAAAGTTTTCGTTTACGTAACTTTATATTTTGATATCTTTACATAATTATTTCATTATGCACGATATTAAATATTTTTTTTCTCAATAAAAATAATCAGATAATCTAAGGGGGCAAAAAAAAATTCAGGGGGGACAAAGTACTATATTACCGAAAAATACTATTTTTCAAAATACAGGAGGATATGTATCCCCTCAATAATATTACCGAAAAATTCAGGGGGCATTTGGTCCTCGATTGGACTCGCATTCGGTTGTAAAAATGTGGCTCCATCAGGGAATTGGTTACTTTGAGGTTGAGTGGTGCAACCAGAGGGGATGCCATTCTCTTGAGATTGGAATACCATTGTGTTCTTAAAGTTCTTTTGTGCTGAAAGTAGAGCAGCTAACCGCAATATGTCGGGATTAACAAGTGCATCAAGTGCTTTTGTCGTGTCAAGGTTGAACAGAGATTGGTAGCAGTTGTAGTTTGCAGCATTTAGAAGACTGGATAGGTTGAGGAGGTCGAAGCGCGGTTCGTGAGTGACGGGATCTATCCCCATTCTTAGTAGCCTTTTTCTGATATGTGTGTTCCAGTAGTTCTTGATCTCATTATCTGTTCTTCCTGGCAACCGAGCGGCAATAACTGACCATCTAACACAAACCAAATTAAGAGCCCATTAGTAATACTGCTGGTAATTAGTGAAAATATGTTTGTACTGACATTTGTATGCACTTCTTATTTCTCGTACTTGTTTCCTAGTATACTGTGTAGTTGGATAATGGTTTGTTCCTCTTCAAAAGAAAACCTTCCTCGCTTGATACCTGGCCGGAGATAGTTTGTCCATCGGAGGCGGCAACTCTTACCACACCTTGCCAGACCTACATGTAACTTAGACTTTAGAATATCATTCATATATATTACGTTTATCTTTGAAAAACCAGCAAAATGTACACACTACTCACCAGCATTTTTTGGCAGGGTTCGCCAGCTGCCTTGGCCGTGTTTTTCAATATATTTGATGAGCTTCTGATCCTCCTCGGTTGTCCATGGCCCTTTCTTCAATCCATCCTTTTCGCAACACGGTGATCGCCCCATTACAGTAATGACAATATCCACACAAATTAAACGTAAATGAAGCGAAATTTCTGTGTAAGTTAGAACACAAGAGAGTTCGTTTTGAGAGATTGTTGCAAAATGCTGCAAGTGTTCGGTCTCAAGAGGAAAAGATGCATAGGAAACGCTTATATAGAGAGTGCTGGGGATGAGAGAGAGAGAGAGAGAGGTCGCAAAGTCAAACGGATTCGGTACCGCCTTTGTTTATAACAAAGTGCTAGGTGTATCGCTTCCTTTCTCATTCTTGCCAAATAGGTCTTTTAATTACCGGGGATCATAAAATGTATTGTGTATCATTGTATATTATATCGTATCGTGTTTCGTGTATCGTATCGTATTGTTAAGATACGCTAAGTTATTTTTAAAATAACAAAAAGAAATTAAAATAAATTAGTAACTAATAAGAAAATTATATTAATTAACAAAAGAAGTTATCATATGTTTTAATAACTAACAAAAGAACCGTCATCACTATCATCATCACTAACAAAAAAACATATCAATTAGAATATGCTATAACCATGTTCTAGATTTCTAGTTACTAACAAAAGAGGCTATGTCTATCACCATTTTCACTAACTAACAATATTGACATCTAAACTTTCATTAGAACCACCATCACTTTCATCATTAAGATTAAGAGACTCATCTTCTTCATCAGTTTCATCATCTAAATCTGATTCAACTTCTTTTTGTACTTCTTCCACCATAATTGCTTTTCCTTTCTCTTTATTGTTAATTTTTTTCCTTTTCTAGTCTCAAATCTCTTGGTCCTAGCAACAAAATGTAAATCAAAAACTATTTTATCTTGTAAATAGAGATACACGAAATATTTAAATATAAAAATAAATCTATACCTTGTTCTCTTTTCTTGCTAGTACCAACATCCTCTTCCATAAAACACTCACTCAAATTCTTCCATGAATTATCTTGGGCAACGGGAATAAAAGGAATAGGAGCTTCGATATCCAACTCATCTTGAAGAATGGGTGTTTCCTTTTCGGTGATCCATTCATCATCCGAGTCCATATTCGATAATTTAATTGGATTATAATGATCACCTTTCATTTCTCTTTCCTTTTGCCTCCTTTCTAGTCTTAGATTATACTTGACAAAAACGATATTGTTTAACCGTTCATGCTCTAATTTTGCTCTTCTCTTAGTATGAATGTTATCAAAAATACTCTAATTTCGTTCGCATCCCGTTGCACTACATGTGAGACTCAAAATACGTATTGCAAATTCCTTAACCTCCTTGCCCACACCATACATATCCCACCAATGTGCTATTTCAAAATTTAAAAGATTAACTCAAAGAACGAAATATATTCTTGAATTTAAAGGTATGGATAACAAATTTGAATTCATACCGGGTTGTTTCTTGTTTCGAGAGTGGATGGTCATATCCGACCCAAATGTACCTTCCGATCGCTTGAACTTCTCAAGTTGAGTATCAATTTTAAATCGTGTTGCACGATCGGGGTACATTCTTTCAATCGTTTCAATTAGTCCCGCTTGAACTTCATCATCCGCATTAAAATTTTCACTAAAATGAAACCTTAAAAAAAATACATTTCAATAAACTATTTAAAGAAGACCATCATGATATGAAATATAAATAGTAGATAAAAAAATTACTTTGGATTGAGGTAATACGCCGCCGCATGTAATGGTCGATGGAGTTGCAATTCCCACCTTAGATCAATAATATTCCAAATCTTTTCATACCTATTGAGCTTGTTATCAAAATTTTTAGCAATTTTCTCCTTAGCCCGGTCCATTGCTTCATAAATATATCCCATTGCCGGTTTTGCATCACCATCGACAAGTTTAAGCACCTTGACGAGAGGTGCCGTAGCCGTCAAGCAATACTTAACTTGTCTCCAAAAATTACCATCTTTAATTATGATGTCCATTACCCTTTGACCCTCAAAAGTCCCCGCAAAAGTATTTTCCAACCATTTTCTACAACCAAACATTGCTTTCAAAGTAATTTTATTCTTCTCAAAACTCTCCAAGCTTAGAAAGCATGTTGCAAATCTCGTTACACCCGGCCTTTTTAATTCCCTTTGTCCCGTTTGTTATCGGAATAAATTAAGCACCCAAGTATGATTATAGACATAATTGGACACTTGTTTTGCTTTGTGAATGCAATCTTTAAAAATTGGTATATTACCAATATCCTCTAAAATCAAGTCTAAGACATGTGTCGCACATGGATTCCAAAATAACTTCGTTCTTTTTTCCATTAATAATTTACCGGCACTAACATAAGCCGATGCGCTATCGGTTACTACTTGCACAATATTCTCCTCACCTATTTCGTCTATCACACCATCAATTAAGGAAAATAATTTACTTGCATCTTTAAAGTAACTTGACGAATCAATCGACTTAAGAAAAACAGTTCCCATTAAACTATTGACAAGAAAATTAGTAATAGACCTACCATTTTCATCGGTCCATCCATCAGACATCAATGTACAACCGGTTTTAGACCACTCTTTCTTATATCTCTCTAACATAGAATGCACGTTCTTTACTTCACATTTTAAAAAAATTACCCTTGCTTCGTGATATGATGGAATTTTCAATCCCAATCCATACTTGATGCATTCTTTGATCATTTCTTTAAAAAAAGGGCTCTTGACAAGAGTCAATTGCAACCCATCCACGTAGATACATCTCATTATCACTCTACATGTCGGGATTCGGCTTTTTGTCATTGCATTCATGGTGATTTGCTTTAGCTTTCTCTTAGCACAAACTCCCTTATCCGATCGAATCACAAATCCATCCATCGTTGATCTCCTTCTATTATCGACACTTTGTCCCTCTTCTACTTCTATGTCTACACCTCTTTCTTCTTCTAAATGTTTTTTCAATAATTTTTTATATGTTTCTTTCAATTCATCGGAACACTTCTCACATGGTGGTACATCTTTGCGGGTTCCCGCAAAATGATATTTCAACTGAGACACACCTCCCCATATTTCCTTTTCACAAAAATTGCATTTTACGTGCAATCTATTATCACCTACTCTTGTACAATAAGACCAACAAACATTTTTTTGTGACGTTCCCTTCCTTCTTCTCATTTATTTGTAATTGAACTAAAAATGAAAGAATAAATATGTAATCAATAAGTTTAAACATAAGCTATGTAAAAATGGTGAAAATTTTCACATTGAGTTCAAATTTAAGTCTTAACATTTAACATAACACTATTTATATTTCCTAGTTAGCTTAACAGTACATACTAATATACTATATTATTATATATTAACACTTAATTGTAGTTAACACTAATTAAATTACAGCCACTGTCACATTAACATTTGCTTGTTTTTCCCCCATTTAATATACACATTACAGTTTCAAAATTCCTCATTTAAATATACTCCTTCACTATCAAGTCTACCCTTTGTTTTTTCCCATTTAATATGCACTCTCACCCTCTCTCACCCGTGTCTCACCCAAAATTCCAAAATAAAAAAAAACTGACCTGTTCTCACGCAACGATCGTCGCTGTTGTTGCTTCTCAGCGCGCGACGGCGACAAGCTCCTCTCAGCGTGATGACGACGAGCTCCTCTCAGCGAGCGACGGCGACATGCGATAGCGATCAGCGTGATGGCGACGAGCTCCCCTCTGTGTGCGCGAAAAGGTGAAGGAGGGAAAAGGCGATCAGGAGAGAAAAAGGCGATCGCGTATAAGGAGGGAAAAGGTGATTTTGGGATCCCGAGGCTCCATTTCAGAATCGCAAAAATTGGCGATATGATGTGTATTTTGCTAAGCTAATAAATACCCTAATTTATAATTAATTTCAGCCGCAAGCGCACGGCCTAGTCAAGTAGTAGTTGGGGTGTCGAACCACAAGGACAAGGATGAATTACCGGTTCTAACAAGTTCCACTAATCTAGACAATCAAAAGTGAGGTTTGTATTAAACTAAAAGTGCGTAAATCTAACAACAATGACTGGAAAGTTTATCAGATTGAGGATTTCAGGGGCTTTCGGCTTCACTCTCACTCGTTTGGTCAATTCACTCAATTTGATTTTTTAATATGTTCTAGTGTTTGTCGGGGATTCAATCTCAGATTTTAGTACCAAATTTACACTTTCGTGGCTTGATACCGTACCTAAACAATTCGGGTTTCACGATTAAGTACTTCACCTTATAAGTCTAAGCCCATTAAGATCAGTGAGTCACTTTGGCATAACCTAGATTTTGTACTTCGTCTTTCGGTACCTCACACAATTTCTAAGGTTTCCTCGGTTTTCCCTTAAATTTCACGGTTAAGTACTTGGCCTACAACCTAGATCACTATTTTGGGTCAGAAGATTCAGTTCCACCTTTCGGTTTTCGCTTTCACTTCTAAGATAACATACAGTTGATTAAACTAGACATACAATTTAGACAAAACAGCAATCACAAACAACAAGAACTAAAAGATCAACAAACGAGAAAATTAAACCATTCGAGTTATCGAGTTTACACCTAGACCCCTAGAAGGATGTCTAGCCACAAATCATATCAAAGATTGTATCAAGATTCATATTTAAACAACACTACAATATGAGAAAAGAGTAAAGAAAAGAATAAACCAAGAAGATCTACGATTTCTCGCCCGGTTCTTGAGTTCTCCTTCAAATTCTCCCTCTCATGGTGTTCTTCCTCTTCTTTCTTGCCTTAGAACTCCTCTCCAGACAGTTGAGAGATGTCTGGGACGAAGGGATATCAAAATCTATTAATTCCAATGAGAAAACCGCTTTAAAACTGCCAATTCGCGCTGCTAGCCCAAAAATTACGGTCCGACATTTTAAAATTGCGGTCCGCAATTTTTGTCATTTTCTCCAGAATGAACCAGAGAGCATTTGCGGTCCGCAATTTTGGTATGGGAATGCTTTTAACTTGATTTCTTCGTGTAAATCTGACCCATCTCGTTCCAAGTATTATTTCTCATGTTGACATCTTTGTTTACACTCAATGACCTGCAAAATAATAAGAAATGCAGCAGTATCTCGAACTCGACATAAAAACTAAATAAATTCTTAACAATTAACATAAAATGCATAGTTTTTGAGATAAAACCCTAATTGAATATAGTATATAAATGAGGCTTATCAAATTCCCCCAAACTTAAACCTTGCTTGTCCCTAAGCAAGATTCTGTTGGGATTCGAAATGCCCAAATCCCATTAATGCTCAAGCTGCGGAAAGACCGTAGAACAAAAATTTTACTTCTACTTAAGTTAGGGATTAAAGTATGTCGGATAATAACCGAGAGTTACAGACATTTAATCCTTTACAAAAGACGGTAAAATATTATTTTACTTCTAACTTAAGCTTAGGGTTAAAGTGATGTGTCGGATGATTACCGAGAGATACACACCTCTTTAAACCTTTATTGATCTACTCCATGATTGATTTCTAAAATATTAATCTACTTAACAATTAAATAGATTAATATAAGATGTTATACCTCGCTTCCAAATTTTAATTGGAATGAAAATCGGCTTGTCTCGGAGCACCAAACGTCTGATGCCTCTGTAGGTTATCCACCAGGACTGACCAGAGAGCGGTTTATTTCTTTTGCCAGAAATACTGTAAACCGCGGTTTTTCGCAAAAACACTATTCACCCGAGAAAAAGACGAAATAGTACTATTCACGACTCGCAGTAATTCTGTTTCACAAATGTGCAGAAATACCGCAACTTTCGTAAAAACACTATTCACCGATCCCGTGAATTCTGAAACAACCGTATACCGGGAGAGAGAAAGTAGAACTGATTTGGTGGAAGTTTCTCTCTCACCCTACCCCTCTATTTATAGAAAAAATGGAATTGACAAATTACCAAAATGCCCTCGTGAATAGTAAGGAGGTTTCAAAGTGAAAAGACCAAAATACCCTTAAAGTTCATTCAATTTACCAAAACGCCATTGGGCTTTTTGGCCAAATTACCGAAATACCCTTGGGCTTTTGGACAAATTACCAAAATACCCTTGGAGGTCATCATGGGCCTTTTTGGGCTTTTCGGATTTTGGGCTTTTTTGGGCTTTTCTGATTTTGGGCTTTTAATTATTAATTAAGACTTTAATTATAAATGGGCTTTGGCCCATAATTCAAATCCATAATTAACATTTTAAAATCCAAATCAAATATATATAATTGTCATCTACAATTATATTTTTCTCGGTTGTTGTTTCGGCGAATTTATACGACGTGTCCAACACGTTATAAATTCAATCTGATTTTTGCTTCTTGTCATCTCTATGACAAATATAATTATATCATATATAATTAATTATAACCATCTTATTATTAATTATAAACAATTTATAATTAATCAATAAGATTCTCCGATTAACTCCTATACGGTGTGACCCGACAGGATCCGTGTTATGTTGGTAAATAGAGTTAAAACCCTTTTAACTTCTATAATCATAGGAGGCATCTGGCAGAATGCACTATGACCATCCAATTACACAGATGATGATGTACTGTACAATATCATGATCCAGTAAACTATTTACTTGTGTTTAATTCTTTTGTCTCATAGCTATCAGATCAGTTTCAAGGTAGGTATGTGTCATCCTTGCAAACTTAATCTTTTCTTGATCCTGAGTAAAATATCAAATATAATTACTCTTGTAATTATACTGCTAGCAGATAATCTTACTCTATCAAGGGGCCCAGTGATGCTATAACTCATATAGAAATATGAGGGACAATAGTACTTTTGGCAAACCATCTCTTCCTCCGCATAAGTTATGTATACCGAAGAGCTACCTTTATAGCCACCTTTTACGGATAACGTTTGGTAGAAATCACACACATACATATCTTATGTAGGAAAAATGAATACCTCATACTTTAGAATTTAATACTGAACGAAAACATTAATGACACGAACACAATTCCATTTAATGTTTCATTCGGGGTCTATCAAATACGATGTTCCTAGAACATCTATTTATGTGATTAAAATGACAACTCTTTGTCTATGGTCTGTAAAACTTGACCATCATTTAATCCACATACTAACCTGATAACGGTTAATTAGTGTTCCTGCTAATTACCTTGGTTAGTGACTTTTAAGAGTATATTCTATATTATGAAGTTTCACAATTCCAGTCATGAACTCGGAATGATTCATAAATTCAATAATACTCAAGGAAACAAAATATCGTTTAAATATCCAATTCATGAACAAAGCTTTATATAACAAATTTATCGTATTATTGACTTCAAGATTATTACAAACTAACAATCTCCCACTTAAGCTTGGAGTCAATCATATTGAGCCATGCCTTATACAAATCTCTTTATTCTATAAATCTCTCAGATTTAAAGGAAAATCTCACAGCCAATCTCCTATGTGTCTCAAACCCATAGAAGATATGTGCAACTAGTGCTTGGCCTGAGGTAGAGATCTTACAAGTGGATCAGCTGTGTTGCCGACGGTGTCAATTTTACAAATCTTTACGTCGCCTCTATTTATGATTTTTCATATGAGGTGATAACGTCTGTGTAATCACTTACCACGAGCTCCGAGTCAGCACCGTAGATGAGAAACATATCCTTAGTTCTTCTTAAGTACTTAAAGATATTCTTTGCAGCATTCCAGTGCTCCTAGCATGGATTAGCCTGATATCTACTCGTCACACTCCAAGCGTACGAGACATCAGGGCGAGTGCACAACATGGCGTACATGATAGAGCCAATAGCCGAAGCATATGGTACTCTACTCATTATGTTTTGCTCATCAGTTGTCAAAGGACACTGAGTCTTGCTAAGCTGTGCACCATGATTCATTGGCAGAAATCTTTTCTTAGAATTCTACGTGCTGAACCGATTCAGCACTTTATCAATGTATGTGCTTTGACTTAATCCAATAAGTCTCTTAGATCTATCTCTATAGATCTTTATGCCTAGTATATAGACAGTCTCGCCCAAATCTTTCATTGAGAACACTTTCTTTAATGAAGATTTGGCTGATTGCAATAGGGGAATATTATTTCCCATTAAGAGTATATCGTCCACATAGAGGGTTAAAATAGCGATGACACTCCCACTAGTTTTCCTGTATACACAATGTTCTTCTTTGCATCTGACGAAGTCAAACTGTTTGACTTCTTCGTCAAATCAAAGATTCCAACTCCGTGATGCTTGCTTCAATCCATAATGGATCTGAGAAGCTTGCATAACTTCCCAGCATTCTTTGGATCCTCAAAACTTATGGGCTGTATCATATACACGTCCTCTTCCAAATTTCTATTTAGGAAGACGGTTTTGACATCCATTTGCCATATTTCATAATCATGAAATATGATAATTGCTAGGAGCATCCGAATTGACTTAAACATAGCTACGGACGAAAAAAGTTTCATCATAATCTACGTCGAGAATTTGCTTGAAACCTTTCGCTACTAGCCGTACTTTGTAAATAATCATATTATCATCCATGCCTGTTTTTCTTTTAAAAACCCACTTGTTAGCTATGGGTTTTACCCCAACAAGTGGTGCAACCAGGTTCCAAACCTTGTTGTCATACATGGACTGTATTTCGGATCTCATGGCCTCCAGCCATTTATCAGAGTCGGGTCTATCCACTACTTCCGCATAGGTCAGAGGATCTTCAGCATCAAATACTGAGACTTCATGCAGTCCCATGTACCTTTAAGGTGCACGAACTGTCCTATGTGACCTTCGTAGCACTTGTTCTTCAGGCTGTCGAACTTCATCCACATCAGTATGCGCATTTAGTTCTATTTCAACTTGCGTTGAAGTAGATGAGCTCGGGACTAGAACTTCTTCCACAACTATTTGTAGATTTGGTTCTTCCAAATGCTCATTAGCCGAAGAATCAAGTGGTGGGTTTATCTGATCAGTATCAGATATTGTATTGTGTGATGTATCTTGAATTTCTTCAAGTATTACATTACTCCCACTACTTCCTTTTGCGAGAAACTCTTTCTCCAAAAATATACCATGATGAGCAACAATTATCTTGTTCTCGGACTGATAATAGAAGTAATATCCTTTCGTTTCCTTAGGATACCCTACGAAAAAACATTTATCAGCTTTGGGTCCAAGTTTGTCAGAAGTCGAACGTTTGACAAATACCTTGCAACCCTAAATTTTAAGATAAGACATATTTGGTATCTTACCAAACCATAACTCATATGGAGTCTTTTCTACTGACTTGGATGGAACCCTATTTATTGTTAGTGCAGCAGTTTCTAGTGCGTGCCCCCAAAACATTTTTGGGAGTGTGGTATTACTCATCATGGAACGAACCATGTCTAACAGAGTTCGATTCCTCCTCTCAGAAACACCGTTCCATTGCGGCGTTCCCGGAGGTGTGAGTTGTGAGACTATCCCACATTCTTTTAAGTACATTGTAAACTCATAACTTAAGTATTCGCCTCCACGGTCTGACCGTAAGGCCTTAATACTTTTATTCAGTTGATTTTCTACTTCAGTCTTGAATTCCTTGAACTTTTCAAAGGATTCAGACTTATGTCTCATCAAGTAGACATAACCATATCTACTGTAATCATCAGTAAACGTGATAAAGTAGCGATCACCATTTCTTGTACAAGTACTCATTGGTCCGCATACATCTGTGTGTATAAGGGCTAATAAGTCACTTGTCCTTTCGCCCTTCTTGGAGAAAGACAATTTGGTCATTTTTCACGTAAACAAGATTCACAATATTAAAATTATCAAGAAGTCCAACTTCATGTAACTTTTGATGCGTTTCTCGTTTATATGACCAAGGCGATAATGCCATATGAAAGTCATACTTTCATGAGATGTTTTGAGTCGTTTATTGATGTTAAATATAGGTTTGTCTATTTCCAGTATATAAAGATCATTCATCATAAAAGAAGATCCATAATATAACTCATCTTTATATATAGAACAACCATTGTCCTTTATAACAAAAGAGAAACCATTCATTTCTAAACATGAGATTGAAATGATGTTTCTGGAAATACTTGGAACAAAATATACATTTTCAAGTTCCATTACAAGCCCGCTAGGCAAATACAACTCTATACTTCCGACTGTTACGGCTGCAACTTGTGCTCCGTTTCCAACTCGGAGTTGTACTTCCTTATTACGTAGTTTCCTCCTATTCTTTAGTGCCTGTATATTTGAACAAATATGAGCACATGATCCAGTATCCAATACCCAATCATAAATAGAGGTAACAACGTTAACTTCAATCATGAAAATACCTGAGGTTGAAACTTTGGGAACTTTTCCCGTCCTCAAATCCTCCAGATACTTAGGGCAGTTCCTCCTCCAATGACCATTGCCTTGACAATAAAAGCAGTCAGAGGTAGAAGCTTTTGCCTTGGAAGTGTTCTGATTAGGAACCATCTTCCCTTTGCCTTTGTACTTAGGTGCCATTTTGGGAGTCGCTTTGCGTTTCATCTTTTTAATCTTCCTCGCACCTTCTTGGATCACGAGGATAGAAGAACTCTTCTTCATGTCCCCATCAGCGATCCTCAACATCCCTTGGAGCTCCTGCAAGCTCTTGTCCATTCCCAGCATATGATAATTCCTGATGAAATTAGAATAGCTAGGAGGGAGAGAGTTCAGGATAACATCCGTAACAAACTCTTTGTTCAACGGACTGTTAAGCTTCTCCAACTGCTCAACATCGCTCGTCATACGGAGCATGTGAGTGTCAAGAGAGCTGCCCTCAGTCATCTTATGACTCAGCAGAGATTTAGTCACCTTAAATTTCTTGACCAATAAACTTTGTACATCAAGCTCATCTTCTTTGTGCTTGTTGTACATGGTGACTTCATTTGCTGTGCAGCCTACTGCAGGCTGTGCAGAGATTGGTGTGTTAAGGACGTACTCGAGTTTTTCATGTCTTAGTATGAGCGCACGGAACGTATTAGTAAGAGTTTCTTTAGCCATGTGCTACAACGTAAAATGTAAAGATTTTTAGCTTTGTTCATGTAATGTCTTATTTCAAATAAAACTCCCACTACAAATTTGTTCTATTCCCGTTTGTAGTTAGGACCAAGATCCCTATTTTCATTGATAATCAAGTTATCGTTGAATAACTCGTTTATTAATTATCTTAGGTAAGCAACTCTTTGCTAATCACATCTCTATGTGATTCTTGGTTTCGCTAAACATCATATGTTTTAACGAAACTTTGCCCCAAGCCCAAAACTGTTTTGAAAATCATTGGTAAGTAACCTCACTCTATTTGATTCGTTATGTCGGACATAACCCTCGAAAACCAAAGGTAAAAGGTGACGCCTACTGAGTAGGTCACGTCTGCCAATGAACAATGATATGCGAGGACAGAGTAGGTAGGGCATATTACTTAATTTTTCGGGTTTAACATCGTAAGCAGTCAATTTGTTAAACTGACTTTAAACAGACTTACGAACACGTAAAAGATGTCTGCCAGAAAGACCACTGAAAGTTCCTTTTCCAGTCTTTCTTTGACACAACCTTCCTTCACGGTTTCTTAAAAATGATAAATCTAATTTACACATTTATAATTAGTTAGTTTATTAAGCTAACTTTAAACAGACTTATGAACACGTGAAAAGACGTCTGCCAGAAAGACCATTGAAAGTTCCTTTTCCAGTCTTTCTTTGACATAACATTCTTTCACGGTTCCTTAAAATAATAAATCTAATTTACACATTTATAATTAGTCAGTTTATTAAGCTGACTTTAAACAGACTTATGAACACGTGAAAAGACGTCTGCCAGAAAGACCATTGAAAGTTCCTTTTCCAGTCTTTCTTTGACATAACATTCTTTCACGGTTCCTTAAAATGATAAATCTAATTTACTCATTTATTATCAAAGCGGTAAATCCAATTTACCAGCTCATACAAACATTTTGTATATATACATGAATCAGTCACGTATATAACTACTATCTATCCAATAGAAGTAGCTTTGCATCTATGATAAGATACATTTCATATCAAAGCAGTAAATCTAATTTACCTGCTCATACAAACATTTTGTATATATATACATGAATCAGTCACATATATAACTATCAGTTCTCAATTCTTTATTTTGCAACTACATCTTTGTTCTTTATTTATACCGTAAAAAGCATATAAACATTTTATATGATTTCAAAACAGTTAATTCCTTCTGGTACGATAAAGTAATTTGATAACGTGACAAAGTTCCTTTTCGGCCAGTTATCAGGACACGTAAAAGGGGCTCCCAGGAAAGATCGGGGTCACGAGGACCACTTTAAATTCAATCTTTCCTAGACAGAACCATCTCTTTCGGGTGTGGAGATCAACAGCTCTTACTCAGGTACTTTATTGCTTTATCACATTCATAGATATACTTCTCATAACCAAAAGTTTTCGAAAAAAACAAAAGAGTTACATTTGCCATGCTTCGAAAGCGCAAAAGTAATTTGGTAACGTGACAAAGTTCCTTTTGGGCCAGTTATCAGGACACGTAAAAGGGCATGTCAGAAAGAATACCGAAGGTATCCACTTCCCATCTTTCTTTGACATCACCTTATCTTTTATGTGTGGAGATCAACAGCTCTTACTCAGGTACTTTATTGCTTCATCACATTCTTAGATATACTTTAACACAATCGAAAGTTTTCGAAAAGAAAGCGTAAAGAAAGTATAAAGAAAGCTTAAATCTAATTTAACTTTCTTAGTCGACAGAGCCGAACCAAGAAAATCCAATTTTATTTGGTTTGGACTTTAAGCTGCAAATCTAAGAATTAAACCGATACGGGGTATATACATCTTATTTGCATAAGATATAACCTTTTAGAAAATCAATCAGCGGGAGAGCCTTTGCTCTGATACCACTGTTGGGATTCGAAATGCCCAAATCCCATTAATGCTCAAGCTGCGGAAAGACCGTAGAACAAAAATTTTACTTCTACTTAAGTTAGGGATTAAAGTATGTCGGATAATAACCGAGAGTTACAGACATTTAATCCTTTACAAAAGACGGTAAAATATTATTTTACTTCTAACTTAAGCTTAGGGTTAAAGTGATGTGTCGGATGATTACCGAGAGATACACACCTCTTTAAACCTTTATTGATCTACTCCATGATTGATTTCTAAAATATTAATCTACTTAACAATTAAATAGATTAATATAAGATGTTATACCTCGCTTCCAAATTTTAATTGGAATGAAAATCGGCTTGTCTCGGAGCACCAAACGTCTGATGCCTCTGTAGGTTATCCACCAGGACTGACCAGAGAGCGGTTTATTTCTTTTGCCAGAAATACTGTAAACCGCGGTTTTTCGCAAAAACACTATTCACCCGAGAAAAAGACGAAATAGTACTATTCACGACTCGCAGTAATTCTGTTTCACAAATGTGCAGAAATACCGCAACTTTCGTAAAAACACTATTCATCGATCCCGTGAATTCTGAAACAACCGTATACCGGGAGAGAGAAAGTAGAACTGATTTGGTGGAAGTTTCTCTCTCACCCTACCCCTCTATTTATAGAAAAAATGGAATTGACAAATTACCAAAATGCCCTCGTGAATAGTAAGGAGGTTTCAAAGTGAAAAGACCAAAATACCCTTAAAGTTCATTCAATTTACCAAAACGCCATTGGGCTTTTTGGCCAAATTACCGAAATACCCTTGGGCTTTTGGACAAATTACCAAAATACCCTTGGAGGTCATCATGGGCCTTTTTGGGCTTTTCGGATTTTGGGCTTTTTTGGGCTTTTCTGATTTTGGGCTTTTAATTATTAATTAAGACTTTAATTATAAATGGGCTTTGGCCCATAATTCAAATCCATAATTAACATTTTAAAATCCAAATCAAATATATATAATTGTCATCTACAATTATATTTTTCTCGGTTGTTGTTTCGGCGAATTTATACGACGTGTCCAACACGTTATAAATTCAATCTGATTTTTGCTTCTTGTCATCTCTATGACAAATATAATTATATCATATATAATTAATTATAACCATCTTATTATTAATTATAAACAATTTATAATTAATCAATAAGATTCTCCGATTAACTCCTATACGGTGTGACCCGACAGGATCCGTGTTATGTTGGTAAATAGAGTTAAAACCCTTTTAACTTCTATAATCATAGGAGGCATCTGGCAGAATGCACTATGACCATCCAATTACACAGATGATGATGTACTGTACAATATCATGATCCAGTAAACTATTTACTTGTGTTTAATTCTTTTGTCTCATAGCTATCAGATCAGTTTCAAGGTAGGTATGTGTCATCCTTGCAAACTTAATCTTTTCTTGATCCTGAGTAAAATATCAAATATAATTACTCTTGTAATTATACTGCTAGCAGATAATCTTACTCTATCAAGGGGCCCAGTGATGCTATAACTCATATAGAAATATGAGGGACAATAGTACTTTTGGCAAACCATCTCTTCCTCCGCATAAGTTATGTATACCGAAGAGCTACCTTTATAGCCACCTTTTACGGATAACGTTTGGTAGAAATCACACACATACATATCTTATGTAGGAAAAATGAATACCTCATACTTTAGAATTTAATACTGAACGAAAACATTAATGACACGAACACAATTCCATTTAATGTTTCATTCGGGGTCTATCAAATACGATGTTCCTAGAACATCTATTTATGTGATTAAAATGACAACTCTTTGTCTATGGTCTGTAAAACTTGACCATCATTTAATCCACATACTAACCTGATAACGGTTAATTAGTGTTCCTGCTAATTACCTTGGTTAGTGACTTTTAAGAGTATATTCTATATTATGAAGTTTCACAATTCCAGTCATGAACTCGGAATGATTCATAAATTCAATAATACTCAAGGAAACAAAATATCGTTTAAATATCCAATTCATGAACAAAGCTTTATATAACAAATTTATCGTATTATTGACTTCAAGATTATTACAAACTAACAGATTCAGTCGGAGACCTAGGGTACATCTCTAAACTAAGCAAAGTTCTAAGGAAATCTAAATTACATGCAAAAGGTCGTGAGTTGTTTGAAAAAGAGGTGACTAACCCTAAGACAAATATTTTCAAATTTGTTCGGCCATTAATTAGAGTTTTTGGGAAAAGTTTTGGGAATTGTTCGTTATTTCCGACTTCACACGTGGTGTTTTACTCGAGGAGTTTTATCTCAGACTCCTACTTTCAATGTAATGCCGTAGAATCTTTCCAAAAATGATGAATACTTAAATTTTTCCTTCCCCTCAACTATGAAATGAAACCAAAAAAATCCATAAAAAAAATGACAATGTTAATCCTGAACCTCGCGCAGGTTATTTTTGTGTAACTCAAAGTTTTATTAAGAAACCCTAAATGCGCACATGAGGTTGCCTCGTGCCGTGTTGGGGGTTAGGGAGTTCCATAATACCGCCCTAGCACATTTGAGGCTTAATTTGATCTTATTTGAATCAGAATTTTTCTTTTTATTTGTTTGCGAATGTCACGGCATGTGTACTCTTAACCATGGTGCCTCGATAATTTGGACCTTCTAAAGATTTGCATATTAATTTTCAGGTCCTTTTGATTGATTTTTTTTTCAGAAGCACCGGTCGACACTTGCTATAAGCACTCTTTCTTAATTAAGTTTTTCATTTAAAATAAACAAACAAATTGGATTTCCAAGGTTTGATAAAAATTTTTGGGAGGACGTCAATTCTCAAACACTCATCATTCTAGAAACTTCCTAGGGCATATTTTTTTTTCTGATTTTTCGGACCCAAGAACCCTTTTCATTCACCACCTGTTATTTTAGAAAAGTTTATATATTTCCGTATCAATTTCCCAAAATTTCCAACAAGACTACTCCTTTGCCAAAATTTCCCTTAAGATTTTTCAAAACTTTTTTTTTGCAAAATTACCCACTAAAATTTGAATTTCTAAAAAAAAATTTACAACAATCTTAATGCAATAATAATAACAATTACATGCTATGCAGATACAAGTAAGTTTCAAATACTCCCCCAAACTTAAATCAAGCATTGTCCTCAATGCGTGAAAGAAAAAAGAAAGGTATAAAGAACTTACAATGGAAGAAGACAATGGAGGCGGGCGAGGTTGAGGCGGGTGCCTCAATCGCTAGGCGGGGGTTGAGGTTTGTAGAGAGAGAGAAAGGCTCAATCCCTCATCACTCGGTCTTTTTCGTCCACAACAAACCCATTTTCTTCGTCACTTTGAGAACACTCAGCCAGTCGGTTTTACATTTCTTCAGTAATCTTTTATGCGATGCCTGAAAGCCCTTATCTTTTGCCCTACCAGTGCTCACTGAGTCATCGTGCTTTATCACTATTTTTCTCGATTCTTCATTCATAATCTCATTGTGTTTCTCCTCTGTCAGTGGATTAAAGACTTCAACCCTTAGAGTGGATGGTAGAGGTTGTAGCTCGATCTTGGGTGAGATTGAAGGGTTTTGGGTCGAGTCTGAACCTTCTGAAGTTAAAAATATGATAGCTGGGCAAAATTGCGGACCGCGAATTTCGGACTTCGGACCGCAATTTTGGCTCTGGAATTTTCTGCCTCCGTTTGTGCACTTTTTGCGGTCCGCAACTATTTCCTTCGGTCCGCAATTTTGAAAATTTTCTGCTGGCTCTGTTGTTTCTTGCCTCTTTTCTTCAGATTTTGAGATTTCCAACTCCATTTGTTCGAGAAAACTTTCGAATTCCTTGTCAGCGGGATACATGATCAATCGGTCAATCGGATCATTGACTGATAGTTTTTCAAATTTTTTTTTGACAATCACATCAATCTTGTCCACCCTGCAAAAATTACCATCATTAGCGGGGTATTTCAAAGATTTAAACATATCGAATTTGACTTTTTCTTTTCCGATCTCAAATGTGAGTTTTCCCCCTCTAACATCTATTTGGGTGCCGGCCGTATTCAAGAATGGCCGGCCAAGAATTAAAGGTGTATTGGGGTCCTCATCCATTTCAATTACGACAAAATCTATGGGAAAGTAAAATTTCCCCACTTGAAGCGGTAAATCCTCAACTTGCCCTATCGGATATTTTTAATGATCCGTCTGCCAATTATAAAGAATTTTTTGTTGGCACTAACTCACCAACCCCAATCTTATCAAAAACAGATTTTGGCATTAGACTTACACTTGCCCCAAGGTCACACAAAGCACGGTCAAATTTGGTGCTGCCTATAGAACAAGATATGGTAAAACTACCTGGGTTTTGCAACTTAGGGGGTAACTTATTCATCACTATTGCGCTCACTTTTTCAGTCAAGGTTACCGTTTCATCGTCTAATTTTCTCCTATTGGACAAGATATCTTTCAAAAACTTTGCATAGGTCGGCATTTTAGTGACAACATCGGTGAATGGGATGTTGACATTCAATTTCTTTAACAATTCAACAAACTTAGCATATTGCTTATCCAATTTTGTGTTAACAAGTTTTTGAGGGTAAGGGATAAACCTGTGTGGGGGTACATACCTCGGTATGTCCCCCTTTACCTGATTTGGCGTTGGCGCATTGGTGTTTCCCTTGTCAGCCTCTTGCTCCATCTCAAATTGATTTTCTGGCTGAAGGTCGGGTTGTTTCTGGTGCACATGAACTCCGGCATCTTGAGGCTCCTCGGGTCCATCATATGCAGTTCCACTCCTCAGAGTGATGGCCTTAACAGTTACATTGAGATTGCAATCCGGTTTAGGCTGTAGCTGACCATGTTGGCGTGAAGACGACGATGTCAGTTGCGCCACTTGCGTTTCCAAAAGTTTCCCATGAGTCGCTAGTAGGTCAACTTTCATGCTTAGATCCCTAATTTGGTCGGCCACTTGTTGGTTGACCATCTTTTGGTCCTGTCTGAACTCTGCTTGTTCTTGCATCATTTTTTCCATCATTTGTTCCAAATTATATTTCTGCGGAGCGCCTTGGTCAAATTGCCTCTGCCCGTATCCCTGATTCGATCGGTTCTGATTGAGATTTTGGTTCTGATTTTGGGGCTGATGGTCTTGGTTGTTTCTCCAGGAGAAATTTGGGTGATTTCTCCAACCTGGATTGTAAGAATTTGAAAAGGGGTTGTTTTGCGGTCGGTAATTGTTATTGAGTACGTTCACTTGCTCCGCATCCCCTTCAGCAGATCCACCCCAATTGCAGTTTATGGCCAAGTGATCGCCTCCGCCACAAATAGCACAAGTAGGTGATTGATGTGCCGCTGAAATATTTTGGTTGGTCAAGCGGTCTATGCTCTTTTGCATCGCCTCCAATTGTGCTGCCAATTTGCTTGAGACGTCCATCTCAATCACACCCGGTGCACCTCGAACGGGTCCTCTCACCAAGCTCCATTATTGCTGCCCTAATGTCATCTCATCAATCAATTTGTAGGCATCCCGAGCGCTCATGTTCATCAAGTTTCCTCCTGCCGCTGCATCAATGGTTAGTTTAGACGACTGCTCAAGTCCTTCATAGAAAATCTGAAGAATGAACCACTTCTCGAGCCCGTGGTGTGGGCAAAGACGCAACAGTTCTTGGTATCTATCCCAAGCCTCGCTGAGAGATTCTCCTCTTCTTTGCCTGAAATTTGTAATTTGAGCACGAAGGGCAGAAGTTTTAGATGGAGGAAAAATACTTAGAAAGAAAAGCATCAGACATTTGGTCCCATGTTCTTATTGTACCGGTATCTAATGACCTTAGCCAATTTCTAGCTTTATCTCCTAAAGAAAAAGGAAATGCTCTAAGTTTAATGGCCTCGGGTTCAACACCATTAATTTTAACCGTGTTACAGAGTTCTTCAAACATGGCCAAATGTTGGTTTGGGTCTTCATGGGCTAAACCGTTGAACATGTGTTGAGAGAGCATGTTCAAGAGAGCGGGTTTCAGCTCGAAGTTATTTGCTGCTACATTAGGCACCGTGTAGCCTAGTTGAATTCCAATTACTTTTGGGGCAGCAAAATCCTTCAAAGGACGGTTCTCATCATTCTCCGCCATTTGGGTTGCTTCTTCGATGGCGAGATGAATAAACGGTTGTTCAAGAAGTGAAGTCATCTCCTTGGTTCTACGTCTGTACACCAAGAGACCTGATTGCACGGCCAGATCGAGTCCTGAAAGAGCAATCAAACAAGTAGATCACAGAAAATAAAAGAAAGATAAAAGAAAATAAAAGAAATGAAATAAAAATTAAAAAAGAAATATCTAGTCTCAGTTACTAAAGGTTGAACCGATATTCACACCGTTGTCCCCGGCAACGGCGCCAAAAAACTTGATGTGTATTTTACTAAGCTAATAAATACCCTAATTTATACTTAATTTCAGCCGCAAGCGCACGGCCTAGTTAAGTAGTAGTTGGGGTGTCGAACCACAAGGACAAGGATGAATTACCGGTTCTAACAAGTTCCACTAATCTAGACAATCAAAAGTGAGGTTTGTATTAAACTAAAAGTGCGTAAATCTAACAACAATGACTGGAAAGTTTATCAGATTGAGGATTTCAGGGGCTTTCGGCTTCACTCTCACTCGTTTGGTCAATTCACTCAATTTGATTTTTTAATATGTTCTAGTGTTTGTCGGGGATTCAATCTCAGATTTTAGTACCAAATTTACACTTTCGTGGCTTGATACCGTACCTAAACAATTCGGGTTTCACGATTAAGTACTTCACCTTACAAGTCTAAGCCCATTAAGATCAGTGAGTCACTTTGGCATAACCTAGATTTTGTACTTCGTCTTTCGGTACCTCACACAATTTCTAAGGTTTCCTCGTTTTTTCCCTTAGGTAATAAGTTTCACGGTTAAGTACTTGGCCTACAACCTAGATCACTATTTTGGGTCAGAAGATTCAGTTCCACATTTCGGTTTCCGTTTTCACTTCTAAGATAGCATGCAGTTGATTAAACTAGGCATACAATTTAGACAAAACAACAATCACAAACAACAAGAACTAAAAGATCAACAAACGAGAAAATTAAACCATTCGAGTTATCGAGTTTACACCTAGACCCCTAGAAGGATGTCTAGCCACAAATCATATCAAAGATTGTATCAAGATTCATGTTTAAACAACAGTACAACATGAGAAAAGAGTAAAGAAAAAAATAAACCAAGAAGATCTACGATTTCTCGCCCGGTTCTTGAGTTCTCCTTCAAATTCTCCCTCTCATGGTGTTTTTCCTCTTCTTTCTTGCCTTAGAACTCCTCTCCAGACAGTTGAGAGATGTCTGGGACGAAGGGGTATCAAAATCTATTAATTCCAATGAGAAAACCGCTTTAAAACTGCCAATTCGCGCTGCCAGCCCAAAAATTGCGGTCCGCAATTTTTGTCATTTTTTCCAGAATGAACCAGAGAGCATTTGCGGTCCGTAATTGATAATTGCGGTCCGCAATTTTGGTATGGGAATGCTTTTAACTTGATTTCTTCGTGTAAATCTGACCCATCTCGTTTCAAGCATTATTTCTCATGTTGACATCTTTGTTTACACTCAATGACCTGCAAAATAACAAGAAATGCAGCAGTATCTCGAACTCGACATAAAAACTAAATAAATTCTTAACAATTAACATAAAATGCATAGTTTTTGAGATAAAACCCTAATTGAATATAGTATATAAATGAGGCTTATCACGATACGATACGATACAGGTATCGCTCTGTCGCATCGTAACGATTCTCACGATACAGTAGACTTGCGATACAGAGGTACGATATGTACCGCTTTCCCTATGACTCGTACGATACGTATCTCGTATCGTACGATACTAACTTGTATGCCGGGGATTAAATTAAATTAACAGTTAATCTTGTTAGTCAATAAATTCAAATGTTGTCAATCAACTTTTTGTGAAGTAATCGTTTTTTAAGGTGACGTATATAAACTCAATTCACGGTACTCTACAACTCTCAAAAGAATTCAAACTGCACATTGATCATACAAACACCATATATATATATATATATATATATATATATATATATATAAAATGAAGGCATCTCTTTGCAATCTTGACAATGGATCTTTAAATAAATATAAAAAAATTTAAAAATATAAAAAATCTTATAAATATGTTCTTCTACTTATAAACGGATCGTGATTTAAATTTCATGTAATTTCATTATCATTTATTGATCCATCGAAAACCATCAAAATATTATGCACTTTACAACTATTTCAATTTAACGGTATTTGATGAACTATCAAACGATAATGAAATTACATGAAATTTGAATTACCATCAATCTATAAGCATAATAACATATCTACAAGATTTATTTTTAATTTTTTTTTTCATATTTATTTAAAAATTCACTATCAAAATGATAACCATTATCAAGTGATCTCTTCCAACATATATATAATCGGTCATACTCCTCCCGATGTAACATAATTTTTCAGTTGAAAATTGAAAAAGAAATTTGTTAATTTCTTATGTCACTTTTTTAGGTGTCCTTTTTACATCAACAATGCATTTGTATATCTAGAAAGTAATATACTCCTCGTACGTACAATATAATTTTATATAGATTATACTAGAGGTCACTCAATTTTTTTTTGTCGTTTTGACTTCAACTTAATTAGATGATTTATATAATTTAAATTTATCTTTTATTCGAAATTTAATCATCTCAATTTCATGCTTTTATTCAAAATGCATAAAATATAAAATCTGTATTTTTCAAATAATTGCACTATAAATATATACATTATAGAAAAAAGTACACTTGACATGAAAAATATCATATATTTCAATTATTGTTTTATCGTATAAATATGTGGAAATCTTAGTTTTCAAAACACATTTACACATCATTTATATTTTCTTGAGAACATCGTTGCCAAAAATTGCGCTATGACATATATATGCAATAAAACAGATTCAAAAGTACTTGAAGAACATACTGTTTATGTAATTTAAGTTATATTCTATTGCAATCAATCCTCCAGAAAAAGGGATAACTATCCTCTCACCACAACTATATATGCCACGTATTTTGTTTTGCCGCCACTTTATTTCTCTCAGCAGGTAGGCTTCTTCAAATTCTTCTGGGCACATATTTTTTCATTTTTTTTTAAATTTGTTCCTAACTTTTGGGTTAACATCTTAACTCTTGCACTAGCTAGGTAACACAATATGAAAAGATTTTCCCTCTTTATTGCGATTTCTTTCTTTCACAGTAGATTCATGCCATAATTGTGATAGGATATGAAAATATTTCTTTATTATCCTTCCAATACCAATTAAACAAACATTTTGTGCATCTATAATAATTATTATATGGTGGTTTCTAACTTTTCTATTAACTCATGGAATGAAAAATTATGTTTTTGTATTAGTACTTTCTTTGTGTGAGTTCTTTCCGGTCTACCTCGTCCCATTTGATCAAATCCTTCAAATCCGCATGTATATTTTATGTTTTTCGATTGTTACAGTTGTTTTGTTATTTGGAGATCACATTTAAATATAACGGCTTAGGTTCTGATGAAAATTATTTTTTTCATCTCATTTCAATTGTTATTTTTTCACGAAGGTCTAAAAATAATCATACATTAAATAAATTAAAAAGTCGTACCGAACAAAGGAACTACACAAATTGGAGCAACTACGCCTATTGAAACGAGGTAAGCAAGGGGAGTCACGTCAAATAAAAAAGTATTTGGTATAGGTGGATCACTCTTTTTTGGTTCGAAAAGAAAGGCAACTTGCAATGGTGGAAAATATTACAAGTCAAAAACCTAATTGAACTAATAATAATAACCCTAAACTTGATAACAGGGATGAAACTCATTGCTTTCAAATACAGTTTCTTGTCGTGGAAATTATTCAAGCTAAAACCAAATGTGAAAGGACGCTCATACAAAAGGCCAAAAGGGATGTTGAAAAATGTGCAGTTAAATCTTATCTTAAATCATAGATAGCAGTCTTTTTCGGATCCGGATTCACTGTCGCGCGGCACGGTGCGGTGCAGAACGTGATCCGTTCGATCATTTTGAGATTCGAATTAGTACGAATCTCGAAGTGATCGAACGGACCATGTGTTGCGCCGCACCGTGCCGCGCGATAGCTGATTTGATTCCGTCTTTTTCGGATCCAGCTTCTTAATTTTGAGTATTCTATCAATAGAGTAACGGTTCGGATTAATCTGAATCATCGGATTTAAAAAAAAATGATCAAAAACATGATCAAGGACAAATATAATGATCTGATTTAAATTCGGATTAATACTTCATGGGAAGTAAATTAGTGCAGAGGATTTGAATTCCTTTTTTTATTTATTTTGTCCATCATGTGGAGGTGACCAAGTGCCACCGGCGTGCTGTGACGCCATTAAAATATTATACTAGCTATATATCTGAGTGTTGCAGCATACTTTTTTATTTAAATATAAAAATATTCTAAGAAAAAAATTCATTACGTCTATTGCATTTATTATCTATTTAGTCTTAATAAATTATTGATATTTCCATAATATGTTAGAATTATGAAAAGAAAAGTGTAAATACATAATCATCGAGCAGAGTTCACAGAACAATACAAAGTGATATCTGACACCAATTTCAAACAATGGAAAATAAATGTGTTATACCTAAGTTATAGGAAACGAATTTAGAAAAAAGGTTCCTATCCATAAATTGTCAGCAAATTGAATTTATCCAGGTTACATGTATACATGAGACAATTCAACATCTATATTTTCACAGGGCATTTAGAAACAAAGGAAAATAGAAAATTACATAAAAAGATTCAATAATGAATGGGAGTTGTGGAAATCTAATGAAAATCAAGATACTGATGTATATGAAGTAATGTACGGACAATCTCAGCATGTAGTGTGCCATTTGACACAATTACTCCACCTGACGAGAATATTAGTCTTCTTACTTCGATATCAGCTGCAAGGTTTAGTTGGATACCATCCCAATCACTGACCTGAATTATTTCAACAATCTGTGAAACGTGAACAATGTTTATAATTAATCAATCACTTTTTTAAGAACACATAAGTTTGTAAGAACATAATAAGAAGTAGATTAATAAGCATAATATATTTAGAGTTTGCTCACTCTCTCTTTTTGAGTAAAGGAGTGGTTCAGTGTTGTTAAATAAGGTTCAGGTCAATTTCAGCTCTTGGATCATTTTGGGGTTGGGTCAGTTAATTTTTGTTCTTCGGGCTGGTACTTTTATGTTTTTTAATTATATTCCATGTCAGTGCTGAGTTAACTTGGTGTTTAATTTGGTCCTATTAGGTTTTGGATTAGATTCGTCTTTCATTGTGTGAGTTCTTTCATTGTCTCATGTACAGATGTTAGGGGTGTTAATGGGTCAGATTATTTTTTTTATCTGACTCTAATCCGAGCCGATTATATTCGGATTAAAAAATCTTGATTTATATCTGATCCAATCTGGTTACGGGTTGACCCAACCCAACCCTTATAAAATAATAATATATTTATTAATTATTTTTATATTATGTTAAATAATTAAATATTAATTTATAATTCAGCTTAATAAGTGCATAATTACAACAACAACAACAAAGCCTTTAATCCCAAATAAATTGGGGTAGGCTAGAAATGAAACCCAATTGAAAAGCATAAGATTAAAGATCTCAAATATCAGTGATAATAATGAATATGATGAAAGAAAAAGAAAATAAATAAATAATAATAATAATAATAATAATAAATAAAGATGATAATGATAATGATGATAATATGCTAATAGTAATAGCAATAATAATAATAGTTCAATAAACTTCTATTATAAAATCTATTTCTAAATCCTAAAATCCTATTTTAAAATCTAATTCTAAATTCTAAATCCTAAAATTCTATTTCTAAACCTCTATTTATAAAATCTATTTCTAAATTCTAAATCTTAAAATCCTAAAAATCTAAAAACATAAAGTCTATAACTCTACTATTAGACTCTAACTCCTAAATCATGGTTCATTTACATAAATCGTCATCTTCCAAGCACTCTTATCCAAAGCAAACTTTTTGGATATATTATATTCTTTTAAATCTCTTTTTATTGTTTTCTCCCATGTCAGTCTCGGTCGACATCTTCCTCTTCTTGTATTTTCAAGACGACTTAAAATACCGTTGCGAATTGGTGCTTCAGGAGGTCTTTGTTGGATATGACCAAACCATCGCAAACGATGTTGGACTAGTTTCTCTTGAATTGGTGCT
>CAXKVV010000911.1:0-32112 GCA_964058805.1 Schoenoplectus triqueter | reverse complement strand
GTTGACTTTATTCATTAGCTGCGCGTCTTGAAAGTTTAATTTCTCCAGGGCTTAAAAAATTAAAAAAATATATAAATATATATTATTGAATTTATAGATGAAGGTGTTTCAAATTTTCATACAATTTGAGTGTTAATTGGCAGCCCAACAAAAATATCAATTTTTTTTTATATTTACTTTAATTCCTATTGTCAAGCTAGGCTGTCAAGTGAGCCGCCCTTATACGTAATTATTGCCTTAAAACAATATAGAGAAAAACGACGATTTGGGTATAAATTATTACGATCTTATTTGAGTCGGATCTCAAGCAAGCTCTTCCAAGCTCTAGATAAAAGAAATTGTGTTTTTTTTAGAAAAGAAATAAATTGTGTTTTGTTTGTAATTTGTTTTTATATTCAATTAAATTAGTGGCCATGATTCCACTTCTCTGGGAACGTTGGATTTCATTTCAAAAGTCTTGCATTGCGAGCTTGCTTCATTTTTTTTATGTAGTTGCAAATTATCGAATCAATGTGAAACCAAATTTTCGTTCAATTACTTAACACAAGCAAACACTAACTGAATCATACTCATGAACAAGGAAATGTTACTTTTTTTCAACTGATCCAACAAATTGGACCTCCGACTTCATACTTATATTGAATAGACATTGCAACTTCTAGCTGCTCAATCATTATCAGAGCAGGCTGCTATGAGACGGGTTTAGGTTCGGATGGATCGGATTGGCTCGGGTTGGTTTGATTTTTTGAAAGAAATTAAGACAGAATCGGACCGGAATCGATTAATTTATATATTGAATTTTTTTTCAAATTTTAGATTAATTTTAATTAAATTATAGATTATTTAATCTCAGATCGGATCTAATTTAGATCGGATTGAAATTATTTGACTTTTTAAAAAATCAGATCGAATCGAATTCGAATCCAAACGAATTTCTCAATCATAACACCTGATGAATCTGAAGACAAAATCAAAGCGGGGTCGTCAGTTTTTAGTAATAATAAGTTTTATTAAATTAATATTATTAAAAATAAGAGTGAGAAACGTAAATTTTCAAATATACGAATGGCAGCGCGCCACTGCTAGCGGCGCGTTTGCTTCTTATATATACAAAACGCGCAGCGCATCTCCATCTCACTTGCGCGGTGTTTGGACGAAACGCGCCACTGCCAGTAGCGCGCTGCCATTCGTATATTTAAAATTTTACATTTCTCACTCTTATTTTTAATAATATTAATTTAATAAAACTTATTATTAGAGGTCGTCGAAAGCACGTGAAATGAATCAGCTAACCCAGCTCCGTTTGTAGTCAGAATCCACGTGTCCTGGCCTATATCTCCCTTCATCAGGGAAGTCTAATTATTAGTGCTCTTACTTAGTTGTCCTACTTACGTTTTATTTCAATTAAATGAATGGAAGTAAAATGCTATTACTTATATACCTACCGAGCTTGTTTGACTTTGCATGCATCCTGCCTTATAATGAGGAAAGGCAGAAGAGCAAATTAGGAATGCATGCAATTAGAGATAGATCCACGATAAGGACTTCGTAGTGTGAAAGCCCCAAAGCCTGCTGTGCATAACTACGATAAATCTGCTAATAAGAGTAGTGTCTCATTCCCTACCTAAGCCTCTGCTTTAGTAATATGCTTACCCTTTTTCATACCGAATTCATATCTGCTATCATAATGGTGATGACAGAACTCTGTTAGTGAGTCAATAGCAAATGGACTCCACCTCTCTTATTTTGTGGATCTCACCTATCATTAACTCAATAGCAAAATTCTGTCATCATCACCATTATGAAAAATCCAATCAAAATACTTTTTCATTCTTGATCGAGTGAACTAGGCCCTCTGTCCCTTCTCGAGCTTTTATTTCTTCCATTAAGGAAGGGAGTGGCCGAGCGATCAAACGAGTGAACAAAGAAAGAAGACAAAAGAAGATCCGAATGAGAACTCTTTCTTTCAATTTTCGAGCCAGCTCATTCCTACGTGGGGACTGGGGTCTGTGGGTGGTCGATTTTTAGTCTCGTCCCCGACAAAAAGCCTCGGTTCACTCGGCGCCGCACCTCAGACTAAGAGAGGTCAGACCTGCGCCTACCCAGATTTTGCCACGTGAGATGAGATTAGAGTATTGAAGACGGTCCGGTCCGGGCCGGTTCGGTTCAAACCCGAACGGTCCACGGTCCCGTATGGTCCACAATCCACGGTTCAAACGGTCTGGTCCAAGGCGGTCCAAATTCGAAAAAACCGAACCCGTCCCATCGTTGACCCCCGGGGCCGGACCCCCACAGTCCGGTTCGGTCCAATTTTTTTTTTTATAAATTGAAAAAATAATAATTTATCATATTTTTTAATAATAATTTTTAACTAATTTGAATTATTATTTTTAATTGTTTAAAAATCTAATAGTACTAAAAAATTAAAAAAATTATAAAAAATAAAATTTCAGAAATTATAAAAAAATAATAAAAGTTGAAAAATAAATTTATTAATTTTTAAATAATCATTTTCATCAAATTAATTATGTCTTTTTGAATAATTATGTATTTTTGAATAATTTAAAAATCAAATAATACAAAAAAAATTATAAATATCAAAAATTATAAAATAAAATTTGGATAATATTAAATTCGGATTTTCAATATATGATCTCTCACCATATCCCATTGTCAAATTATTTATCAAATTGATTGTCAAATCTCATTTAATTATTATTATTTTGATTTTAGGGATACATAGACTAGATGTCTAAATTTGACAATCTATTTAACAAGTCACATCAGCGGGGGAATAAAAATTTAATTACGAAAATGTCATTTTAACAATTCCATCCTATTCAGAGATGTAATTCTTAAATTAATTCTAAAAAGTATTATCAATTTAATGACGTATCATAAACTTTAATTTTAACAATTTGCACAGAGTATTGTCTTTATTATTAGATTACAAACTAATTCTCTGTTGGAAGAAAATGTGTCATATAATTTTGATATTTCATCTGTTTCAACTTTCAACAAGTCTACATTGGATAATTTCTTGAATAGTTAGATTCATAATATTTCATTACTTTCATAATATGTTTCAGAACTATTCTTAAGGGATAGATTCAAAATTACTTTCATAATATGTTTCAAACTATTCTTAAGGGATAGATTCAAATTTTAGTAGATTAATCATTCAAGAAGTATAATCATTTAAATTATTTTTAAAAATATATATAAATTAAATTGTAAATCTAGGAGTAGAAGAGAAATATCTAACAGATTATAGTTAAGAGTAACTTAACACACGCATAATTCAATTTTAACACACTTACCCGGGTGGGGGGGGGTCCGGTCCACGGTCCCGCATGGGACGGGTCGGCACAGTCCATTTTCGGGTGAAGGAAGGACCGACCCACCGTTGGACCGGACTATGAATGGGCACGGTCACAGTCCGATCCGGGACGGGTCGGACCGTGCGGTCCATTTCAAATCTCTAGATGAGATGGACCCCCTAAAGATATTATTGGCTCACGCAATGTCAAACAACTCCCTCCTATTTTGACTGCAGCTTTATGAACCCCCCCCCCCCCAATCTGACTTCGGTTTAAATTATTTTAAGGGAGAAAATAATTATTGACTACGGGTTTTCAAGCAAAAAAAAAGATGGAAATTTTAAGTAATAATAGTTGTAGGATCTTTGGATTGCAATGTTAGCCTTCAATTAGAATTTAGATACAATTATTTTCTTCGTTTAGCAACGGCACTCAATTCCCAAATTTTGGTAAACAGAAACTTAAATATTCACTTCTGTTAATATTGTATTTAACTTTAACTTTTTTTATTTCATATCTATCTCCGCAACACTTAATAAGTCATATTTATGTGTCAACTCTACAAATCCTTTCATACTTACCCACGTACTCATTAATATATCTAATATATTAGTAAACACTTCAAATTGTTTCATATTTACCAAAAAAACTCTCAAATACATCATGAAAAAAAATTGTAGTAGGCGAAAAGCCTACTAAAATTTTTACATCATTAAAAATTGTATACTTAAATTTCAATTAAATATTTAATTATTAAAATATTTTAATATATTCTCAATAATTATTTATGATAGTTTATAACACTTAAACTGTTTATATTTATTCATAATTGTTTAAATTAATTTCAATAGATATTTAATTATCCTTCTTGATGCAACCCAATATGACTCTGTATAATTTCAAGTCAGATCAAGAAAATTAAATAGCATCTGTCGAATCAAATAACAAATTTAATTCTATAAATAAATATAAATATAATAAGAGTTTAGTTAAATAATATATGAAAGAATTTAAAGATTTTAAGAATATATTAAAGAGTATTAATTATATACCCGCGCGTTACAGCAGACTCTTTTATTTAAATATTAAAATATTATAAGATAAAAAAAATCACATTTATCTAATATTAAATTATAAATTCACCAAATTATAGAGAAAACTTATAATAAAGACTATATTTAATCTTGAATGAGATTTTTTGCACAATATGAGTTAATAATTCATGATTTTTATGACAAGAAAAATAAATCATTCTAACATATATTATCATCATTAATTTCTTATCAAATATGCACAATGTTGCTAAATAAAAAAATTATATTATGAAAATAATAGTATATATGGGAAAAAAATGGAGAGAAAGAGGAGATCAATGGACACAATCATATACGTTCGATCAACCAAAAATAAATATTATCCGTCTAATTGAGGGATAAAATGAATATAATAAAAAATTATCATGACAAAAAATGAACCCTCCAATTCTTAGATATTTTATATAATAGTATAGATATGAATAAATATGAAAGAATCTAAAGAGTTGACATGTAAATATGATATATTAAAAAGATCACGAATAAATATAAAATAGAAGAAGAGTTTAAGAATAAATATGATATTAAACAAAAAAGAAGATGTCTAATAAAATTATATTCACTTGACGACGTTTGCAAAATATTAATCAACTAACTTCTCTATTTCTTATGTAACAAGTACAAGATCAAGCTCAAATCTGTTTTATACCGTCTCATATCACCTCTTATATAAGTTTCAAAAACTATGCAGTTCACAGATCTCAAAAATATCAGCTGGTTGCTTCTTCACCTGCAGGGTTCCTGCTGCTCGGACTTGCATCATCAATGGCACCGTTGGATGACATCGATGAAGCTGAAGAAGCTGGTTCAGGCACAACCGAGCTTGATGGAGCATGCCTTTGATACTCACTCTGTTGTCTAAAGCTTTGCCCAGTGCCGATAGGCGGCAAGTTTGGTTGGGGATACTGTGGGTTATTTTGGTATTGTTGTTGCCCTAGATTAACTGCTCCCTGAAGTATATTCATAACCATCGGAAGAAATCTCGCTGACAGTGTAAGAATCCCAGATACCTGCAAGTAATATAGTTCTTTCTGCAATAAGTGTCTAAATTATTTTATTTTGCATGGCAGCAGGTTGAGTTTAATTGAACCATACAGGTACAAGAGGTTAACTTATTATACTACTGGTGTTGATAACATTGGTCATTTCTTATAAAAGCATGAATCACAAATAGATACTGCAGTTTCATCCAAATCAGTAAGGGAGGTGTCACGTCAAATGGATTTTGTTTGAATCTGATACATAGGGACACTCAAGCTTCTACATGAGCAGGTTCCAATATTAACCAAAGACGACTCAGATCTCATCTGAAATTCCATTCACGTTTCTGCTAGCTGAGGTTGTTAAACTTAATATACATAATGAAACAATTCCCTTCTCTTGGTTTCTGTGACCAGTACCAGCTGTAGTTTTCTTTCCAGCTGTAGTTTTCTTCACTACCAGCACTGCATTGAATTGTTAAAGACCATATCCTACTGCTACACAACATGTCTGGTATAGTACCTAGTATGAATATGACTTTACTTCGCCTAAGCACTTATAAAGTACACATATTCAATGCATGTGAAGCAACTCTTTTATAGATTGCTTGACAAATTTAAATAACCATTCATCTTACCATGCCATGTTGGAAGTAACCAGCCATGTTGTATTGCAGAGCAACAGCATAAGATAGAAGGAAAACGACAAAAATGCCAAATAGGTAAAAAGGACTCCTGTTCACACAAGAATAACCAAGGTAAATTATTAGCACAAGAATAGAAACAGTATAAATTTTACATTTAGTTCTCAAAAGTACATATTTTTAGAAGTATGACCTCAGAATAAAGGTGATGATGGCCATAATTTCATTGAATCCAAGCACAAACATTGCAATAAGAGCCCAGAGAGGAGGAAGCTTGCTGTTGTTGCGCTTGTGTGCCTCCTGCATATAATACAACAAGACAATGATCATGAAGTAAATTTCATAATATGCCCATGAGAAGCCATGTGTAACCCTTTTAAAACAATCTTAAATTATGCTTGTCAATACACTTCCCAATCTTACTCAGGCAACACATACACAAACTAGATTTTTTTAAAAGTAAAAGAGCCTAGACACCATTTTTCACAGCTCGCAAAAGTATGCATGATACTTCTCACTTTGTAGTTGTATACAGCACAATAAAGGACAATGCATACTGACCAGTGCTGTTGTCATGCTGTGGGAAAAGAAAATTATTACCTCAATAAAATATTCAAACAAGATATTTTACCTGAGCAGAGATAGCCTGTGCAACTGCATATTCAGTCTCTGTATTGAACTGTTGCCAGTATGCTTTACACTGGACTGGTGTGAGCAACATATCTTTCGGAAAAACCTGTAAAAGAACATTTCCCACCAACTTACATTTATTTTACCACAAAATTAACATTGGGTGGTAGAAAGCTATGTGAAAAACGTTATTCTTGCCTCATCCCAAGTGCTTGAGGCAAGTGGATCTGCGGAGCCCTCAATACTTCTTGTCATGGATGAAGAGCCCACGTCTAGGAGACTTGAGCGGAGGATGCACTCAATCTTGTCAGTTTTATCTTCCAAACGTACAGCAGCCAACACAGATAAGAGTTTTAAAGCCTACAAAATTGGGAAATAAGTGTAAAATTCCTAATGACACTACAGTCAGGCTTGTGTATCATAATTGATGTTAGAAAATCAACTGTTCAAGAGAGTTTTTGCTGCTCTTCCCGATTTGATGAAGAAAACAAAGAGATTATTCTAGTAATTTTTAAAGACAAGAATTGCATGAAAGTGACAACATATCAGAGATCATATACAATGCCAATACCAAGATGAGAATAAAGGGAACTAAATAAAATGCTACCGCTGTACGGGCTTCCTTGGTGATAGCTAGTATATCTTCCCTCCCAGTCCAAACCCTTGGCATTGAGTCCTTATCATGGCTAAACACAGTTGAAAACCTAAAAAATGATAAAACAGTAATATTTCACCATTAGTATTATAGATGTAAACAGAATTCATTTAAGCCAAAAAGGCACATCGGTAATTTACTAGACAAGCCATTAGCTACCTCTCCTTCATATGTATTAATACTTTACTTGCTTCTTCTCTTGCTTTCTTATGCACTATGTCTCTGCTCACTTCTCTCAAACTTGATATCATAGCATCACGAGTTGCATCATCAAGCTCAAAGCCAGAGAGTTCATTAGAAAATGATGACACTGCCCTTTCAATCTCAACTCTGTGTAAATTCCGTACAGATTGCCACGTGTTGTCACTTCCTGTTTCTAGGATTGACTCCACTGGTTCTGATAGTGCTTCTTTCAGCCTCTCCTGATAATTTCAGTTCACAAAAAACAATTTAACCAACATCAGACTTCTTATATGCATTGACAGTGCTTTATGGAGCCACTATCCAGCCAAGATTCTTTTTTTATTTTTTACCTCTATATCCCACAAATTGGCACCAACCTTGAGATTTTATTTAAATATTCTTTCGTTTCCACAATTCACAAATGGAGCGTTAAAAATTTCTAACCAGAGGTAATCAAGTGTTGGAACACTCTGATAAGGATTAGGTCCTCAAGTGATCTCCATTCTCCAATACCATTTCAGCTGTAGTATGCTGGTTTATACATCCATATTGCTTTTTTAATTGCATATCATGCAAACCTATTTTGCATGCAATTAAACCAGGGGATGAACATTACTTGAGGCAAAATTTAACAATTGTGTGTAAATCACGCAAAATCAGTCTTCGAAGTTGTTAAACAATACATAGTTGAGCAAAGATCGATTTGCATAATTAGGACATTTGTTTTAACTGGTAATTACTGTTGTATACTAATACTGTTGCATCAAAAGTACTAAAGAAGGCTACATGCTTGCAAACAAGTGCAACAAACCCGAATGTGCAAACCGCCACAAAGAAGATTACACTAGTAGTAAATTCTGAAAACCTCATAGGATCTCTTGAGCTCAGCCAATCTGGCACTGCGAACTTCTCCAGCATAAACCTCAATGTCACGCTTGAGTTTGTCCCTGACTCTTCTTATATCCCAGTTCGCATGCTTCACTGCTGCGTCTGATAAGGGGCAAATAAACCAGAATCAAAACATATCAGTAAATTATATAATAAATTTTAAAAATTATGTCTGCAAAATTGAACTGGCGGATCATTTTACCACAGAATATTAGACAAAGTTAAGAATTTCTACTGAATAGCGACCCAGGCAATTCAGCGCCAAGATATTGATATTAACCAATTACAGGATGTACTTCATAAAAAATGTCCAAACTAATTAAAACAAATTGCACAGAAAAAAAAACCCAATATGCAGAAATGTTTTTTTCTAAAAAGAAAGATCTTTATGCAAGTTTCGCATATTTCAGAATTCAGTAGCAAAACCCAGTCAGATAAGCCTTTACCTTTTATATTGGTATCAAATTCAAGCATGGCAGCCTCGGTACGGCTTCGAACAAATGGCGCAAATCCCTTATTTTCAGATTTCACAGACCTATCAAGATCGTTCTTGAATTTTTCGAGGCCTCTGGATCTAAAATGTCCAAGCAAAGTCTGGAATGCTGAATGCACATACTGCATGAAAGTGAAAAAAGGCCAAAAGAAAATATTAATATAACAGAAAGGAAGTTGAGCAAAATGAAATTTTATAACAGTGTTAAAAACTATGATACTGCAGAACATAATTCAGCCTTTTCACTTGAGGAGATTTAGATAGGTTATATAAGCGATAATCAGTTCCATGTTTGGCATGTAGGTCAGGCATTGCTGAGAACCTGTTAGTTTCAATATGGGCATGTAAAAAAAAAGATAATATACTGCAATGCTGCAAAACAGAAGTCAGGTAAAGCACTCACATTTACGGCTCTGGTTTCCAGCTGTTGCCTCTTGGCAGTTCTAACACCCTCATCAAAATAAAGCGCTTCAGAGTCATATCTACAAGTAAACAAAAGTAGGGTCTATCTTACTATAATGACATAGTGACCAAAATATAACGACAAAAACATCATATAAACTATGATTAAAATGTCATGTTCATTGATTTTTCAAACTGCAGTCCAAGCAAAAAAAAAAAAAGATGACCTAACAGCAATGTCATAGTACACAAGTGCACACATTAAGAAACACTTAGAAGGACATTAGTTGCAGTCTCACTCTGATAAATAGAAATCAAGGATTGAGCTAAGTTTCTTTCCAAAGCCTGGTACGGGACCAGCTTGAACAGCAGCATCCAGTTCCAACCAATTCTGAATGAAGAAACAAAACAGGAAGAACATTTGCAACTTTTACCTCATCAGAAAAACAAAACAGTTGATAAGTTGATAAGTAAACCCTTTCAAGGAAAATCAGAAAAAATTTGTTGTCTGAAACTTTTACCTCATCAGAAGTCAGTTGGCTAAGCTTTTCATTTGCAATCTCTTCACAACGCACAGTAGCAACCATGACCTAATCATGGATTAAATTAAATTAGATTCTATTAAGATAATCAGAAAATCCACAAAAAAAAACATTAGAAAGACATTCTAGAAAATTTGAAGTAGCTTCAAAACTAAAAATTAGGAAGCCTGGAAATAAATAGCAGAACCCTTCAACTTTAAAACCTCTAAGAAACAAGCTTTTCTAAACTCAAAGAAGTTGGGCCTAATGGATAAAAATACAAGTTAGATTAAATGGCATCCTGCAAGAACCTTGTGAGCAGGAAGATCAAGGTCTTTATTTTCACGAATAACTTTCCATATTTGCTGTGCACTGTAAGAAAAGCCTGATGCTGGTATAACTCCGCTTCTATCACCTGCCAAACCACCAGGTGCAATAGAGTTGAAAAATTGTTGCCTTAGCTGCGCAACCTGCGCCAATAAAATATATACAGATGATAAACAAAGTAACATGATTTTTTTTTTGGCCAAACTTCTGTTTGAATTGGCTATTTTTGCATATCCATATCCAAATAAATACCAAATCATCAAGAAAGGAGAAAGACAAGCCAATCCATCTATGGATGTGTCAACAATAGATAAAACTCAGAAACAAAATATAATGTGCAAGTGACAGTGTAACAGATATATAACCTGATCTATGAATTGCTCTTCCTTCTCTTCGAAACTCGGCAAAGCAGTGACTTCCACCTTCATTTCCAAAAAAATAAATAAATAACTTATATAAAATAACAAAGCTACTCTTGAATGATTTAAATAAGTAGGTGAAAAAAAATAACTCACATTAAAGAATTCTCTTAGCGGTGTTTCCTTGTGTGCTTGAGGCTTAGAAACAGAGTCCCATATCTTGAAAATTGAAGTTCAAAGTAGGAATAAAATAAATGAAATACATACAATGGTCTAGGTAAAATGAATTAAATGAAAACTATTAAAAAAACTACCTTCTGAATATCTTCCCTTAACACAGGCTCCAGATACTCTATCGGAGTCTAGGGAAAGAAACAAAGACTAAGTTAATTCAAAACAAAATAAGAAGAACAGGAGCAAAATAAACAAAAATATAACAAATAAGAAACCTTAGTTTTGTCTCGAATCACAAACAGCAAAGTAGTCTTGCGTGGGCTGAAAAGGCGCATCATCACCTTCATAACAATCAAAATGTACAACATTTGGGAAACTTACAAATATGTCAGAGGAAAACAATATTTCTTTTGTAAAACAAAAAGATGATGCATTATGCATACCACCAGTGAACAAGAAGCCCTAAGTGTTAATCAAACCATGAAATATTAGTCTCTTAAGAATTTTCTCGAAGCATTGAGTTAGCACAAGAGATGGCTCTCTAAACCTAAAGATTGGAAATAGATTTAACATTTTGAAGATTTTCAAACCTGAAAAACAGTCTTCAGTAAAGGCTTGTTGGCAGCTTGCTCTCGACCAATATCATGACACCACCTGTACAGACCACATAAATTAGCAACCAAACACAACAAGGTCCCAAAAGGAAAAGACTAGTGCTTCTTATAGGATTATAGACTATAGAGGTAAAATTAAACATACATGTTAATCAGAACAATGTCAGAGACAGAAAGAGCAAAAAGGGCGCTTTGCTTTTCAAATGTAGTATCATCCTGATATAAAGTTGATAAATAAAGCACAAAAGGTCAACATATCAAATTTTGAGCTTCAAGCACTCTTTCCTATTTTTGGTTAACAAAATTTAAATAGCTTCTTGGCCTTCTTGCTCAAAAAAGTTGGAGAGCAGAGCCTGCTCTAAAAATCATATTTTGATCATGTCAGCTAAATCTACTTTTATTCATTAGCAAGGTTGAGAATTTCTTGCCAAATAAGACTTGAACACTCCATAAATATTTATTTTTAAAAAAAAATTGAGGTCATAATTAATGCAGCACGGCATTTAACGAAGCACGCCTGAACAAAACTGAGAAGTTTATCAAACCAAAATAAAAAAATGGGACTTTATGAAAAGGTTTCCCTCTAAAAGGTGAAATCTCGAGATAAGGTTATGGCCACAAGTTAGCATACAAAAATCATCTCCATACTGGATGTACATACTAGTATCAAGCAAATTCAACAAATGTAAGGCTTTGGTGTTAAATACCGATGAAACATATGATGTTTGGCTTGGTCTGGCACCTCAACATGAAACAACAACAACAACAACAACAACAACAAAACCTTTAATCTCAAATAAATTGGGGTAGGCTAAAAATGAATCCCAATAAAGTATTCTAGCACTTCAACATGGTGACAAAAAAATAATATACTTTATATTTACCAAAACAAAGATGTGTCAATTTGGTTTGTGTCACTGTTGGCATGCTACCTGACTTGTCAGTTGTGCGTATCGAATAACATTCTTGAACAAGAATTTAACAAAGGAAATCGAACGCATTTCAAAAAAGAGAAATTTATAACCATTACCTTCCTCTAAAAGTATCCATTTCTCTGAAATTAGTCTTGAACAGATGATTAAGCAATGTGCTTTTACCTACCAAACCACCAAGTAAAATGAAGCAAATTACATGCAGACTCATACCTCACACAAATCAGAAATTTCTAAGTAACATGATAGCTCAGATTCAAACACGTATTCCCCCCACTAAATTCACAACCCGTTCCTTCTATGGCTGGGTACAATTAAAATCATTTCCACATCTTCCACATCCAATTTCAAGAACATTCCGACGATTCAACACAAATGAAAGGATAAAATGCAAAATTAAGCACCATACCGCTGCTCTGTGGGCCCATTATGGAGACGATAGCGTAGGAGAGACCGCAATCGGCCAGCTTGACCTCCTTGATAAACCGCTCCAACCCCTCCACGTTGAACTCTCCATCTCCGTCGATCAGCTGCGTTGAGCCGCAACCCTCGCCGTTCATTTTTCTCTCCGCCAAATCTCTTCCTCTTCTCCGATCACAATCGACACCACTAGGCACTATTCAAGAACTCGAAAAATTCAAAAGTGAGGAACCGAGATGATTCATCGAGTAATGTGGAATTAGTTATCCCGTCAAGGTTTACACGAAAGAAACAAATTTTAGTTCGTATTTTCTGGGCCTAATTATCTGTTTCAATAATGAAGCGGGTGTGGGTGAACATATCCCGCTTCACGCCTCCACGATCTTTCTTTATCGGTTTATATTCTGTCTGGATCTAAGGAAGCTATGCTACAAATTCTCTACAGAGATAAATTCGCAAAGAACCATACATCACACAAAAGATAAGAATGTGAGGAGCTTACCTGTAACCTGAGTTAGTTTCGCACATATTCTTTTGTAACGGGTGGTGAAACCGTGAAAGAAGTCTATATCCCATTACAGTGACCCGGTATATTGAGAGCACAAGAAAACCATAACCAGGAACTGCACTTGGAAAAAACCAAGGAGCCGAATGGTGAAGTGCTTAGTTACTTTTAGGTGGCAAAGAGTATCATTAATGGGCTTTGCTATCTAATAACAGCCCACCAACTGCAACAGATGAAAAGGAAAAAACAAAAAACAAAAAGATCATTTCTGACACTTTGATAAATTAAGGAATAGCGACGTACTAATGATAGATTAGAAAAATAATTGTTTTAAAAAAATAATAAAATAATGATATTTTTTATTATTTGAAAGAGCGAAAATATTATTAAAATTATTAATTAGAGTAGTGAAAATGTTGATAATCATAATACTAATAATGATGATAATAATAATATGATAATAGCAGTGATTGTAATATAATAATAATCAACAATAATAAAATAATAATCATAATAATAATAAAAATAATATAATAATATAATCATAATAATAAATAATAATATAATCCTAATATAATTATAATAATTATTATATTATAATAATATTATTATATTGATCATGGTATAACAATAATAATATAATAATAGTGATGATAATGTTTTAACAATAATAATATATAATCATAATCATAATAATAATATAATCATGATCATAAGAATATAATAAAATAATAATAATAATAATAATAATATAATTATTATTATTATATAATAATAATAATAAAATAATAATTATAATAATAATAATAACAGTAATGATAATATAATAATAAAAATAATAATCATAATCATAATTATAATATAATAATCATAATATAATATTTCACTATTCTACAATAACTAAATCGGCATTCCATCTATAGTTTGAAATACCGATTTAGTGTTCTTCCTCACTGTTCTTCTTAATTTAAAATGCGTTTGATAAATTTATTTGTCTTTATAACAATGTTATTCATACGAACCCCTATTCTATCGCATCTCAGAAACAAATCTCATAAATTATATTGCCCAAGAAAAATAAAATAACACTTTACTTCATAGTCAAATTCTAATTTTTATTCAAAATTTGAAAAGCTACTTATATATCTATTCGATTTTACTAAATTTTGAATACTTCTACTTTTGTTAATTTGAAATTTAATGGTGTCTCAACTCTTTAAATTCGTAATACTACAAAACATTAAAACCTTAATAGTAAAATGAAATCATTACAATTAATCTATGTAATTTGGAGAACATAGAAGCGGTATTTTTCATGGGTGGGGATAACAATTGAGTTATTTTGACAATCTTAATAATGAACTATTAAATAAATCTCAAAAATCTTAAAAAGAGAAATATATATATAAAGGAATAGCGACGTAATAATGATAGATTAGAAAAATAATTGTTTTAAAAAAATAATAAAATAGTGATATTTTTTATTATTTGAAAGAGAGAAAATATTATTCAAATTATTAATTAGAGTAGTGAAAATGTTGATAATCATAATACTAATAATGATGATGATAATAATATGATAATAGCACTGATTGTAATATAATAATAATCATCATCATCATATAATAATAACAACAATAATGGTGATAATATAGTAATATAATAATAATCAACAATAATAAAATAATAATCATAATTATAATAATAATATAATAATATAATCACAATTAATAATAATAATAATATAATCATAATATAATTATAATAATTATTATATTATAATAATAATATTATATTGATCATGGTATAACAATAATAATATAATAATAGTGATGATAATGTTTTAACAATAATAATATATAATCATAATCATAATAATAATATAATCATGATCATAATAGTATAATAAAATCATAATCATAATCATATTATAATAATTATTATTATATAATAATAATAAAATAATAATTATAATAAAAATTATAATAGTAATGATAATCATAATTATAATATAATAATCGTAATATAATATTTCGCTATTCTACAATAACTAAATCGGTATTCCATCTATAGTTTGAAATACCGATTTAGTGTTCTTCCTCACTCTTCTTCTTAATTTAAAATGTGTTTGATAAATTTATTTATAATTATAACAATGTTACTCATACGAACCCCTACTCTATCGCATCTCAGAAACAAATCTCATAAATTAGATTGCCCAAGAAAAATAAAATAACACTTTACTTCATAGTCAAATTCTAATTTTTATTCAAAATTTGAAAAGCTACTTATATATCTATTCGATTTTACTAAATTTTGAATACTTCTACTTTTGTTAATTTGAAATTTAATGGTGTCTCAACTCTTAAAATTCGTAATACTACAAAACATTAAAACCTTAATAGTAAAATGAAATCATTACAATTAATCTATGTAATTTGGAGAACATAGAAGCGGTATTTTTCATGGGTGGGATCACTTGACAATGAGTTATTTTGACAATCTTAATAATGAACTCTTAAATAAATCTCAAAAAATCTTTAAAATAGAAAAAAATTATAAATATGTTTTTAACTTGTAGATTGATAGTATTTAAAATTTCATGAAATTTCATTATAGTTTGATAATCCATCAAAAATTATTAAATTTTAAATTTGTAAATTATAAAATTTTGATAGTTTTTAATGGACTATCAAATGATAATGAAATTATATAAAATTTGAAACACTATCAATTTATAAATCAAAAATCTTTTACTGTTGGAGCCCTTTTCGCCTCTTTTCCCTCTCCTGCCCGCATCCCTTCTCTTCCGACAGACTGTCTGCTGGCTCGACGAACCTTTCTCCTCCTCGCTTTTCGCTCATGTGACAGGTCTCTCTCTCACTCTATTTTCTTACTTGCTTTCTTCCCCCTTCACTGCCAAATCAATTTTCGTTAGAATATAGAACTAGTATAGCAGTATCCTTTTCTAAATCACATATATAATCTTTGTGATACTATTTTTGGTACATTGGTATCATTTTTCTGATATAGCGCTGACATCTGGTAGAGCATTCAAGTATTGCTAATTATGTCATATTTTTATTAGTGTTTTTTCCGTCTTTAATGTGTTCAATTTAGATTGGTTATTAGGCGCTCTAGGTATGTAATTTCATGATGTAAAATGTCACTCTTATTTGAATGCAATAATATAGGAAACATCTACCACTTTTTCTTAGGAAAAAATGAACTTCTTTATTTTTGCCATATGAGCTCTAAATTTTTGCTTATTCTACCTCGAGTTTAATTACTTTAATTGTGTCATCTGATATGTCTTTTCTTTGTAATTTTTAGTTGAACAAAATTACTTAAAGTATACAATATAACTATGACACGGCTTGGATTCCTCAATTGGGAATGGAGTTTTTTAGACTCGTCAAGAAAACCATCAGTAGTTGAGCATTTGAGGACCAACAATACAAATCGTTAGTGGAAGTATAATCTGAATTACCAATCCTCTTTTGTATAGCTTTTAAAGATAAAAGTTATTCTTTTTATAGATGTAAGTGACAAATTAATAGTTAAAATGCCTTAAGATATGTTACTATTTAGATATTGTCCGGTTCTTTTTTAATGTCTTGGTTCAAATATTGAGATTATGTTGATGTTGATATTTTGATAATTTATATGACATGATGCGGCTGTTTTGTAACTTATTGATGATTTAAGAGCTTTTTTTTTGTTGGTGTTGGCTAAGTGAGGCTTATATGTGATCCTTATCTGAAAAATGTATTAGTACGATGGTTCTTATCTCTGGCCAAGAGTTGTGTGTATCCATTTACATTATGAAGCATGAATTACGGCACAAGCATCAATTTTCAACTTATTGAACAAAATGCATTAAACTTACTAACTGAAACCTGATATCTACAAATAAATATCCAAATAATATTGTACACAAGAATAATATACTAGTTAATTTTCTAACTGAAATTGCCAATAAATGGTGCAAAGACCATATTCATCAGAATTGAAAGTCATCTTCAAAGCTGTAAGAGAGTTTGACACAGCCAATTGAGCTGAAATTCTTGAAGTAAATAAGCTGGAGATAGAACAAACAAAGAGAAAAAAATAAATGTCAAATAGCAATATTTGCATGATCTACTGAAAATGATATCATTGTACAAGAAAATGGAACCACCATATCAAAACCCAAACATTTCTTTTCTAATTCGATTAATGCCATTGAACCCAACAATTATGTTGCAACGTGTATTTTATGGTACCACTATATAATCAGAAAATGAAAATGTGAGTTATTTTTTGTACCGGTGCATAGAAAATGAAAATGTGCCAAGTATCGATACCGGTGTACCATGTCCATGTGAGTTGCTAGAAAACTGTACACATTGGCCTCTGATTCTCAAAGAAATTGAGAAATGAAAATATCTACTTGTCAGAAACAACTCACTGACCAAGACTACTGTACCAGTTCGGCCTTCTAACAAAAAATGGTGGCGATGAAGAGAGGAAGTAAGGAAATAAAGAGAAAGTGGGTTACATGTTCGAATAAATGACGGAGAAAAAGCAGCATGGACGTTACGGAGGAGCAATAGCGCAGATCAAAGCTAGGCTGAAGTGAGCTCTGATTGGCGGAAGCAAGAAGAAGAGGCACGATGAGATTGGAAATCGGAAGGGAGAAAGGAGGAGTGCGACGAGATTGGGAATCAGAAGAGAGGCCAAGAAGGAACTAGGTTATCGAATCAGAAGAGCGGAAGAAAAGAGACGCGACACGAGCTTTAATTATCACGTTTTACTTACATGGATTGAAAATTAAAGAATGTAAACTCCAGCCGTTGATTTAATGAAGGGGGGAGATTTTCTACGCTGCAAGTTACGACGTCAGGAGATGCCGATCCATTGTCAAGTGATCCCCGCCCGCTTTTCATTGATCGCTAGTTTTCATTCGTACAAGTCCGTAATAAAAGAAGTTTATAAATTTTTGCTCTGTTTGGAAACATCAAAGAAACTTCTTTGTGCCCCAGTAAACAAAAGAAAGGGACACGGTCACACAGAAATCTTAGCGCCGTGTAGTTTCCGGTCCAGCTTGTCAACTGAACTCTTCCGATGTTTCCTACCTTACTTTCAACTATTCTTTCTCATATTATTTCAACTTTGCCATTCTACCAAAGATTGAAAGGCACAACCCAATGGTTCTTTCGTAAATTCTCAGAATAACAGCACGATTTCCAGAAAGGGAAACTTATTAAGTAAGGTTCAAAGCGGCCCATTTGAATGTTGACTGCTCAAACAGAAGTGAAGCAGGGTGTCGTCGCTTGTTATCGTCTCGTCCCCTTGCAAGTGGCAACCTTCCCTCCATCTCATAAATTGATCGGCGCATGTTAGCCATCATACCCTGCTCGAATTATCCCAAAGGAGATTTCTAAAGGAGAGGAGAGGATAGGCGGGGAGAGAGAGAAAGAGGTGGGGGTTGAAGATGATGCTGCCTGGTGTTGAAGTAGCGAGGAAGCGGCGAATTCACAACCACGAGATCCAGCCGTGGGGCCTACATGGCCACATTCCTCAGCCAAGGGGCTCGCTTTACTCCAGCATGGCGGAGCCAGCTCTGGCAGCTCGGATGAGGCTCGAGGAGAGGCTACGCGGTGTTAGTTCGGCCACGCCATCCAATTCAAGTTCCAGGTCAGTTCTCCAGAACATCCTTTTAATTTCTATAATTTGCGAATTGATCCTTGTAAAAAAATGCACTCAAATATCAGTATTGCACTATTGCTACTAGGGATCGAACATGGTTTGCTCGTTTGTGGTTTTGTGTGTTATAGAGAAAACCGCCGCTGAATTCCAGCGCTATGTTTGTAGTCGAATTGATCATCTTTTGTGGCGGGCTGGTGGCCCAAGCACCTCAATTAAAGAAAAAGGAAATTTGAATTGGGAAAGGAATAAAATAATTGATTTATTTCGAAAAGCTTGATTTGAGATGAGGCTCATATATTTTTCCATTTCAACAACAGTCGGGCAATTGGGCTGATAAATTATTATACTTCACTCATATTTGTGGTAAAAATTGTGGCGGGTCTTAAGGATCTTTTTGTAATTAATTTTTTTGTACCTGGATGTGAATTGTGAAGTCATGCATGCACATAGCATTCCTCCAACTTGTGTGTGCTTTGTTATGCCTTCCCGTTAATCTTTTTCCACCAATCCTTGCCATATGCAATAATTACAGCTTCTTAGTCTTTATTTGTAAAAAATATAAAATTAGATCATATTATTAGTCGAAACTTTAACCATAACGAATTTGTAATGTAACCTGATCTCTAACATCACAAACTTTTACATTGCATACAGATGGAGTCATTTTTTGCGCGATGGTGCAAACATGTCGAGGCAGCAAAACACTACGCCAAGCACAAATGATGCAACGACATTAGAAATAGTAAATTCAGTTGAAGCCACCCAAAAACCAGCTGTTGTCGTTGCCGAGATCCCCTCGTTAAAGAGAGTAGCATCAAGGGCAGACGAGCTATGTGCCGTATGCTTGGAGAAGGTGAGAGGGAGGAAGAAGGTCATACGGCTGCCTTGCTCCCACAAATACCATTCCGACTGCGTGCTGCCGTGGCTGGCTGCCCACCCCGACTGCCCCTGTTGCCGTACCACTGTGCCTCCGACTGCCATGATTCCATAGCACTTTGTTAACTTCTTTTTCTCTTTTTTTTTGTCCTTTAGACAAATTTCAGTAGGTATTAGTTAATTTTGTTGGTGATATGAAGAAATGGATCGTGGATAGTTGTTATGTACTAAAACAATACATAAAGGGAGGATTTAAATCTCTTTACATGTCTTCAGTGTGTCTTTGAATCTAAACCGTCCATAATGAAATTATATAGACAACACACATTTTTCATGATAAATTGATAACTATCGAGGCTCGAAGCCACCGGCTGCATAATCTATACTATTATATAAAGCATCTAAGAATTGGAGAGTCCATTTTTTATCATTGTAAATTTTTATTATACCCATTTTATCCCTCAATTAGACGGATAATATTTATTGTTGGTTGATCGAACGTATGTGATCGCGTCCATTGATCCCCTCTTTCTCTCCATTTCTTTCTCTTATATACTATTATTTCCATAATTTTTGTTTTTTATTTAGCAAATTTGTGCATATTTGGTAAGGAATTAATGGTGATAATATATGTTAGAATAATTTACTTTTCTTTCCATAAAAATCATGAATCATTAACTCATATTATGCAAAAATCTCATCCAAGATTAAATATAGTCTTTATTATATGTTTTCTCTATAATTTGGTGAATTTATAATTTAATATTAGATAAATGTGAATTTTTTATCTTATAATATTTTAATGTTTAAATAAAAAAATTCTGCTGCAACGCGCGGGTATATAGCTAGTCTATCTTAATACGGATACCTTTGCTACTCAAAAGAGGATCGTATGAGTTTCATCTGCACACGAATTTTGATAAAAATAAAAACTGTTAGAGATTTTTATTGTATGGTCGTGATCCTCTAATGAATTTCAAATATAAATTGGGTTATCTTGATCCATATTGTCGGTCTTTCAGAGAGACACAACTCCATTGATCACCAGACTTCTTTAACCTTCCAGCGATCTTCCTCTAATCCGATGGAGTGATTAAGAAGACCGGCGTCGACAATTTCTTCTCTTCTGAAACTCTATTAAGAGAGAGATATGGAACTGTGTTGGGAAACGAAAGGGTAACAGAAAGTAGGGAAATGAGAGTAGTTTCAAAACCAACAGTGTCCCTGCATATATATGGACGCCTATATAACTGAGTGTAGTTATATCTTAACGGGTCCATATCGGATTCAGATTCTCTCTTAACGGGTTCGTTGCTTAATCAGAAAGTCGTCTATAGTTGTGTTCTCCAGAGACCAATAACATAATTGTATTATTATCAGACTTTATATAATTTAGACCATCACTAAATCATAAAGTCATTAATACGCATTCTACACATTAAAGAGCTCACTTCTCATGACATATAATAAACCTGATACAGAATTTGATCACTTCATTACGGGTATAATTTAACAGTCCATTATATAATATATATTTATTACATATAAGCTCATACATGTTGTAATTAATAATAATTAATTCCAACAATCTCCCACTTAGGCTATATGTATCTGAAATATATATATATATATATATATATATACTGAATTGAGTACTCTCAACTGTGCTGTCATAACCTTTTATGTCATTATCCAATTCTGTCCATCAATCATATTTATAAGGACTTATGTAGTATTCGTCTCATAAAGCGAAACTAAACTAACACAAATCACGATATAAATCTAACTGAATGACATGAATCATGAAGGGAATGTGTAGTTTGAAAATTACGTGCAATGTGATCCATATGCCTATTTTTAATTTGATCACCTTAATTAATCTGAATTTGAGGTCAATTATAAGTTCAGTGTGTATATAAAACTGAATAACTGCATGATACATACGAAATCACATAATATCATATAAAAACTACTGCATGATATCTGAAAAAATATATCATATAAAACATAAAAATGAAATATAAATACAAACTCTCACTCAACCTAATAATCCTCTATAACATATATACTCATATGAGCGACATGCTCATGAAACTGTTTGGATATCAATCCCTTAGTCAGTAGATCTGCTAGCATGGAAGTTGTATCAATATGCTCAATACTTATAAGTTCACTCTTAACTCTCTCCTTCACAATAAGGAACTTAATGTCGATATGTTTGGATTTCGACGAGCTCCTGTTATTGTTAGAATACTGCACTGCTGAACTATTGTCACAATATAACTTAAGTGGTAACTTAATAGTATCCACAATACGCAGCCCTGTGATAAAGTTCATTAGTCATATTCCATGGTTCGATACCTCGAAACACGCAATGAATTCGACTGTCATGGTGGAGGAGGCAATCATGGATTGCTTTGCACTCCTCCAAAAAATAGCTCATCCAGCCAATATAAAAATATAATCGGATGTTGACTTTAAGCTATCCACACAACCCGCAAAGTCGGAATCAGTATACTCAATGACCTCAAGCTTATATGATCGTCGATATGTTAACATCAAGTGTTATTTTCATATTTTTAAGATTTTTTAAGTTATTAATAAAATATCGGTTATATAAGTATTCAACAGTCCACCTATGAGTTTTAATAAAAAAAAGTATTCAACCATCTGAGTTTTAATAAAAAAAAAAGAAGTATTCAAGCATCTGACCTATTGGCAGAGGCGCAAAGCTATCCCAACTCAGCTATTAGTCAAAAATTAAATGTCGGTCAAAAATATATATTCAAATAAAACGACCCTTCCCTTTATTGGAAATCACAAAAGTACGAAAAGAAATATAAATTGGTGTTGAGTGTTGGCATGGTTTAGTGCCTAGTGCCTACTGCCTTATAGGACGTAAGAGAATAAAATTATTCAAACACTGTTATGTCTGAGTAGAATTAAAAAAAATAAACACTATTATATACATATAAGAATATAATAATGGAATCGATCTCAGCTCACTTATTTGGAAAATAAAATTGACCTAATAATCAAATATTAAGGAGGTTTAATTTTTGGTCTCATTCTTTTTAAGTATAATGTAGATACATGAATATAAACATAAGAGAATCTGCATTTTGTTTTTCTCTAACACCACTGATAATACGGAATAGAAGAACCTTGAACTGATTTTATAGTTCAATATCAAGACTTAAAATAATATCATTTTATTTTACCTATATGTCTAGTGTTAAATACAAACCATATAAAAAAAATGAGAATAGAAGAGAACACTGACGGAGTTCTGCTATGAAGAACTTACATCTTCAGGACCCGTAATCACAATAGTTGATCAAGACGAGTCACTAAAACACAATTGTTCTTATAAATATTAACATCTAGTCTCTTACACTAAGTAAATGGACAACTATCTGTCAAAAAAATAATGATAACAACACCTCTAAAAATAATAAATCACACGAAGAAGAAAACACTAAATAATTACTCTAATCTAACATATTAAATCTATTAAAAGTTAAGCGAAATAATCTTGAGATTAGAATAAAATATTTAAAGATTTCAAAGATCTAGCAGTGGCTAGGGTTAAAATAATATTTGGTTATGAAAAATCACAAATTGAGAAAGAAAAAGCATTGCCTTTCTATAACCAGGAAGTAACATAAGCAACAAATTGATAATATTCATTGTAACGGTTGTGGTTGTATAGTGTTCCAACGGTTGTGAAAAACTGAACAAATTTGAACTATTGGTTATAATGAAACTTCAACATTTACAATGAAAGGCTATCAGTTGCAATGGATAGGGCAACAATTACAACGGATAATGTATTTTTTGGCTCTAGAGCAATTTAGATAAAATTTATATAAGATTGATTTATTCCGTTATAATAGTAATGGTAACAGTTACAATAATTGTTGCCTGAAATGCACTAAAAAAAGTTTTGAGGTCATTTGTTGCAACAGTTATGGGTTCTGTTGCAATAGTTAAGATAAAATTTCTTTATTTTCTTTACTTTGATCTCAAGATTACTTTGATTACTTTGATTACCTAATTTTATTTTTGAGATTTTCATGGAATTTGGTCCAGATCCAGTATTCTTCTCTTAAAGCTTAATGATGTTACGCATTTATATACACATTTTCACCCATGCTTGTGCCTAAAATAAGATTAAAACTCTCAATCTCATATTTTATTTCATTACATAAGCATATTTATTTTAGATTTGATTCTTCTCTGGCCTGCTACTTATTTCAGGGATATCAAGCCAAAAAGTCGAGAAATCGGGTCCCAAACTGAGCTTTCACGCCAACCGATGGACCATGGGATCAACAGAAGTCGTTTGTCACATCTACAAAGAGCATATGACCTGTATGCACCTGCATACGGGCCGTATGGTCTCTATCCGAAAAATTCTCCAAAGAAGACAGCAATTTAATGTCGTGATTCCCTTTTAACTTGGCTGATCTCTCTCCTATAAATTCGCCAGCAGCCTAGAGTTTTGATAGCTCCATTTTGGCCACCATTTGCATACCACCTTCATCTCTTCCACCCCACCATTTACAACAACACATTGCATTGTCTAATTAATTATCAAATTTTATTTGGTAATTGTTAATTTACTTTTAAGGATGCATGGAGTATGTAAAATTAGATAATTGATAAAATTTTACAATCTCTTTGACAATCATGTCAGCACGTCATCTATTGTCATACTACAACGAAAATAATTTTAGACAATATTCATTTAACAACTGTCATATATCAACTCCGTTGTTAAAATAAGAGCTTGTTTAAGGTCATATCGGGTCAAATTTTGGGTTGTATGTTGTCAGGTTATTTCGAGCTTCAGATAATGTTGTGTCAGGTCGAGTATCGAGTCATTTGATGTTGGGTCATTTTGGATTTCGGGTTGTATTAGGTCAGATCGAGTAGGGTATTGGGTCATCTATTGTCGGATCATTTTGGATTTTGGATCGTATCAGGTCAGTCTCGGGTCGGGTATCGGATCATCTAGTGTCGGGTAATTTTAGATTTTGGGTCGTATCAGGTCAGGTTGGGTCGAATGTCAGGTCATCTAGTGTCGGGTCATATCAGGTCGAGCCGGGTCGGTATCGAATTATCTAGTGTCGGATCATTTTGAATTTTGAATCGTATCAGATTAAATCGGATCGAATATCGAGTTATCTCAAATTTCAGATCATAACAGATGCAAACATATTAGACAGATTGTTTAGATCGAGTTGGATTTTATCACCTCTATGTGCAAGCATTCTGGCTGCGGTCATGGAGGTAAGGAATTTCCTTCTGATACGCAAATTTTAAGGAATTTAACCTAAGATTAATTTATACAAAGCCAAGCACTTCTTGTTGCCTCTTTAATATTTAACTATAACTAATTATATTGTTAGCTAACGTTATATATAGAGAGAGAGTGTGTGAGGCTATGGTACTTTACGAAACACAAAACATCTCGTGTTTCGCGTCCGTATCTCGAATTTGAAAGTTCAAACGGCCTATTAAAACCGTTGAACATGATCTTCATATTGAAATATCCTTGGAGATCAAATTATATATTTTTTTGAATTTTTTGTTATTTTTTAAATGGGTACAAAGTTTGCTAATCTAACAATTTCTGCACCATCCAAAACTAGCGATTTTGTACCCATCTAAAAAATAGCAAAAAAATTCAAAAAAATATAAATTTTGATCTCCAAAGATAGTTCAATATGAAAATCATGTTCAACAGTTTGGATTGGCCATTTGATCTTTCAAATTTGAAATACGGACGCAAAACACTGGAAATTTTGTGCTTCGCAAAGTACCATAGCCTCACTATATATATATATATATATATATATATACACACACACACTCAGCATAAAGGATAAAAGACGAGTTTATACTAAATAAAGCAATTGTAATTGTATTATAGAGAAAGGTCTCCAACTGATTATGTCAAAAAGTTTTAGTATTTAGTCTCAATAAGATTAAATTTCAAATAATTATTTGTTTAGACTTTATAAAACAAAAGTATAAGTAATTGAAATATAATATCAAAACGGTGTTAGTTAATCCAAGATATATATGTTACAATCGATGAAATGAAGAGATAGACAAGACGGCATGTGATAGCTCAGTCAATTAGAGAGGACTCATGCATTTACAATTATGTGTTACATTATCCACACATATATATATAATGAAGATGGTGCACTACTATTTTGGTCCACAGATATACTGATTGCAAACTACTTCGATCCATCAAATTTCTGTGATATTTGAGTTTTTTTTCAACTTAAATATTTTTTCCCCAAAGCAACGAAGTTATTGTTGTAATTTAATTTCTAGTTTTTTCGGGGATTAAATTTGAAAAATCACTCGAGATCAATTTTTATACTCTGTATAATTCAAAAATTAATGAACCTCAATGACAAAAATATATGAAAGCATAGATGTCAGAGCAACGGTCCCTAATTTTTTTTAAAAATTAGTATATTGTTAAAGGTTTATAATATATTATAGGATAGTTATGATAATTTTTCCTCTTATAAAATTTAAAACGCAGTGTCTAAAATATATATATATATATAAAAAAAATGACCTTTATAATCTTGGATCAAGCTCCGACTGAAAGATATAGATTACAACCTCCTAGATGTGGGTCAAGACGAGGCTAGTAATCATGCCTGCCTAAAGAAGAATGATACAAACCATTGCACGAATGGAATATTCATGACGTGGATTTGCATAATCGATCGTCAGACTCAGACTCAGACTCTCATACACTTATAATCGGGTGATAGGATAACACAGCAATAATATTAGTATTATTGGAACAGTAAAGATAAGAGAATTGCATAATCACCGTAACAGAATCTTCCCAACTTAAAAACGTGTCGAGATCAATTAATTAGCTTCATCATGTTTTTCCGGACGCTAAGATGGTAAAGGAAGTGCCAAAACGATGGTGAAAAGAGGGTGAAAAGAAGATCGCCCAGCATGTCAAACATTATTTTCAGATATTCTTCTCGATTTGGTCGTTTACCCTCACAGGTCGAAACTCGGTGCCTTTTTCTTGTCAGGTCATGTTTATGTGTAGCGGGGACTCATGTAAGAAGGGATAGCGGATGTGAGAAACGGCCCATACAGTTGCAAGCAGTGCAGTGCAGGTGGGGCCAAAGAATTTTCTTGTGAATCTAATTCCAGTGCAGGATCTACAAGTATATTTGGAGTTGTTTCGTTTTGTTGTTCTGCCTTCTCTATGTCATGGCTATCATCAGTTCATCACAGTGCATAGTCAGCTTTATAATTAGCCACATGCTTACTGATAACATAACTTTGGTTTTCACCAATATTTCGCTGCATTTTTTTTAAGTTTCGAGTATTATTATTGAACAGTTTTTTTGATACAAACTATTTTTTTCTTCTTATTTGTTAAATGTTGCATTAATATTCTTCTAAATGTAGTTATATATGCTCAATTTCATGGTACATCACAATAATCATTTTTTTAACTACCATCTCATGATAATTCTACCTAAAAATCATCCAATACGGTTCTAAGTTGTAACCATGCTTTAATAAATTAATTTGTATCCGTTTCCCTTTTCTATTTACTTTTTTATTCTTTTTCGGATAGTTAATTTCAATGAAGCAACTGCTTTTTGAGTTTTCAATTCGTATATATTCAACGGCTTAACCCATTTAAATCTAAATATCAATGACAAATAAATATATATTTTCTTCAGCCAACTCTAATATCAATTGCCTTTAATTAATTCATGCTTTTATGGCATATATGCGCATCAATTCTTCATTTGTAAAATATTATTAATGTAACTCCAAATTCATAAAAGAGTAATCATACAAAGATAGTGATGTAGATATGTAGACACCACAAATAGGCTTTTACAGCGATTATTTCTTCCAGTTAGCAGCGGTTGTACAACCGTCGTTATTGGGAGCGTTGCAAAGTTTAACAGCGGTTTTGTTAAAAACCGCTGCAAATTATTTACAGCGGTTCTTATATAACAACCGCTGCCAAATACCATTTACAACGGTTTTTAGTTAAAAACCGCTGTAAACATCACCTTTTACAACAGTTTTTACCTTAAAACCGTTGTAAAATTATTTTTTGAAAAAACCGCTGTAAATTTTACAGCAGTTTTTACCTAACAACCGCTATAAACTTAGCAGCGGTTTTCTTTTAACAAGCGCTGTAAACCCATTTACAGCGGTTTTTAACTGAAAATCATTGTAAATGGTGCGCTGCAAAAGGAGTATTTTAACGTAGTGGGCCTGTTTGACAAAAGAATAAACATAGTGTTATTCTAGTGGTACTTTAATAAAACTAGAATTAATAGTGTTATTAAAATATAAAAATAGAATAATAGTATAATAGTAATATTTCAAAAAGTTTTACAAGTAATGCTTTAGATAACCTCGGCATGCCTTACATGCGGTTACAATGAAAACTAGATAGGAAATAAAAGATGTGCATTTCTTAATCCATTTTATAATATATAGCAAATTTTGACCAAAACCATGCTATTACATGTATAACAACTGAGTGTTAAATTTGTATGACAAGTACACAGTCACTCCTTTCTAGTGCTAGAGCTTTTGTACAATCATCATTCATCATCCTCTTCGTAGAAAATACTGAAAGGATATGTTGCGATAGCAAAAGAATGGACACAAAAGAGCATGTTGGGATAGCAAAAGAAAGGACACAAAAGAGCCCTTACACAAAAAAGAATCTCATTTATGCCACCAATAATAGCACAGTATACGCCAATGCTCAAACTAGTGCAAATTGAAACACGTTCGGAATGACACCCCAAAGCACATTAAGGTCCCTCATTTTTGACATTACTTGTAAAAACTTCTCTTATTAAAAGAATGTATGATTAACTAATTCAATATCCTAAAACTTTAAGATATTGTACAACTTAGTTATATTCCAAAATGTAATGCCATAACTAACAAATTGTTTATCAAGTCCTTTATTCAGAAGGCCCTACACGATAATGTAGTAAATACTATTTTGAACTCGATAAGTGATCCAATAGCCTTGGTCTTTGATAATATGATCAATGTCAAAGATATGTGGTAAGCTCTTTTAAATAAATATGAAGGTAATAGCTAAATTAAAAAAACAAAGGTCATGGATTTAGAAACTAAATTTTAGAATTTCAAAATAGAAGATAATGAATTTATTGAAGACATGTACTCTAGCTTCATGTCCATTCAAAATAGATTCTCCGACCTGGATGAGAGTCTCTTACTAACAGCAAGATTATAGGTAATATCTTGAGAGATACTCAAGAGACCACCGTACGAGACCTTAGTTAGTGCCTTGAAGGTTATGTAAGAAGCTAATATTTATTTCACACTGGATGAGTTGTATATTAATCTTTGAAATTTTGAGGATAGGCTCAAGCAAAAAGAGACAATGAATGTGGAAATCATCTCGGTGCAATTGCAAACACTGCAGGTGGGGCCAACAAATTTTCTTATAATTTTAATTTCAGTGCGGGTTCTAATAGTATTTGGAGGTGTTTTGTTTTTTTGTCCCGCCTTTTCTATGTTATGGTGATCACCATAGTGCATAGTCATCTCTATAATTAACTACATGCTTATAGAGAGCAAAACTTTGGTTTTCACCAATATTTTACTGCATTTCTTTTTAAGTTTCGATTATTATGATTCATCATTTTCTTTTATACAGACTAAATTTTCTTATTCTTTGTTAAATGCTGAAATCTTATAAATGTAGTTATATATGCTCAATTTCATGGTATATATGTCACAATAATCGTTCTCTTTAACTACCAATATCATGATAATTATGCCTAGAAATCATCCAATATGGTTCTAAGTTCTAACCATGTTTTAATAAATTAATTTGTATCCGTTTCTAGCTTCTTCTTTTTATTCCTTCTCGGGGTAGTTAATTTTAATGAAGCAACTGCTTTTTGAGTTTTCAATTTCGTATATTCAACGGCTAAGTCTAAAAATCGATGACAAATATATATACATTTTCTTCACCCATTAACTCTGATATCAACTACCTTTAAATAATTCATGTTTTGTATGACATATGATCGTCAACTCTAAATTTGTAAAATATTAATTCATAAAAGAGTATAATCATACAAAGATGGTGACGTTGACATGTGTAGGGTTAGGTAATTGATAAATTTGTCAGGCGTGTGTATACGTATGTATAAATATGGACACATACACGTATTTGTGTTTGTACGTAACGTGTTCATATGTCACATGTATCATATTAGTAAACATGTATGATTAACATATGAATAATTTTAACACGGTTAAACACATAATATGTCTAACACATTGAATATGAACACGCATGTTTAACACGTGTAACACATATAAAATATTTCGGCATGTCTGACTAGTGATGGCAATATAGCCTGCGGCTCGGTGTACCCACCGGCCCGAATAGTGAAATGGTAGGGCCGGGCTAGGCCATCATACGGGTCGGATCGGGTACGGATTTGGAGTTAGGCTCGTCCGTCCGTCCTAGGGTAGTATACATATATAATTTATTTATATTTATACATATTATATATCAATATATTCTAAAACTTATGTACAATCTTAATATAACACTAATGTCACTTAAGTTATATTAAGCATTAAGTTATGATATGATTATATGAATAGATATATATATTTTTTTAAAATAATTATTAGAAGGACAATGAATATCTATACTTGTGCTACAAAAAGATCGATATATTTTAATTACCATACTAATACACTTATTCTATGAAAATATTGATATATTTTAATTATCATAACTAAAAAAATCATCAAATTAACTTATATTAATAATATTTTAATTTAAATACTATCATTCTCTAGGCCGGACAAGGGTGGGTACGGGAGGGTAGGCTCGTGAAACATATTGGGTGGACTGGACGGATAGACCGGGCCGATTTTGAAGGACGAGCCTCGAATTTGGCACAAACCCGACTCTACCCAGCCCATTGCTATCCCTATGTCAGATATGTCTAGCATGCCTTGACACACAATTATGTGTTTTTAAAAATTAATATATATATATAGAGAGAGTAAAGATACCGTGAGTTTAACTCAAAAAATAATCAAATTATATCCAAATTTTAATTTATCATCCTCATTAAATTCTTTATATGAAAATCTTGTGGGATGCAAAAATTTGATGTGTTTTGAATTTTTTAAGTCACAACTTTCAATTTTTTAAAATGATGTTGAAGTATTGAATATATTATTATTATTATTAGATCTGATTTTAAAAAATTAAAAACTATGACTTAAAAAACTCAAAACACTCTAAATTTTTATATCTCATAAGATTTTCATATAAAGAATTTAATGAGTATGATAAATTAAAATTTAGAGATAATTTGATATATTTCTTGAGTTAAGTTCACGGAAGATCTCCGTGAGTTTAAGCTCACAGTATCTTTACTCTCTATATATATTATATATAGAGAAAGAGTTAGACTACCGTACTTCCAACAGCACTTCAATCAAGTGCTGTCAAACCTCATAACTCTCGATCGCTTTCAGATTCGTGCTTTTTGAAGTGAGGAACTGAGAATTTGAAAGCGCCGTTACGCTCTTAACATGAACCAAAAAATAAAAAACGAAATAATCCCTCCTCCTCTCTTTGCAATTCCCGTTCTCCATCTTCTCTTCTCCGCTCTCTGAGAAACTTGATTCCCCAAATAACAAGCAATCTCTTTGAGCAAGCTCTCGTCTTCTCAGGTCCTTCTCCGAGCCCCGTCTCGTCTCGTCGAGAGCGTTTGTCGCTAATCACCGAAAAACCTATATCAGCCCTCTCGCACAGCTTAGCTTGATCCGCCCTCTTGCACAGCTTAACCTCGCCCATGCTAGATCATCTCTTGGCAGTTTTTGGCGATAAATGGAACAATGATGCCCAGTTAACCTTCAATTTGAGGTAAACCCGTCCAGCAGTCGGTAATTATAATTCTGCTCAATTTTTACGCGAGGATCATCATTATTATAAATTTTCTATTGGTAACTACTTGAGACTCCTTTATAAATTTTCTGTTACTTTTGTTTTTTGTTATGAAAATTTTGATCCTGGTTGTTTGAAATGATTCCCCAATATCATATTGCTTGAAATATCAACATCAGCAGTTTATATTATTGTATATATACTTTTGGATTGTAAATATGTTATTTATGTTGTCGAAACTATACCTGTACATCCGTCTTCCACTAACATGCATAATATGGGCTATTTACAGGCACATGTCCCTTAGATATCGGTGATTAAGTTATATTTGTTAAAATTAATAATTATTTCAGTACAATAGTATTAATTTACAACTTTAATATTTGTGTTATAAAGATTA
>CAXKVV010000910.1:0-32319 GCA_964058805.1 Schoenoplectus triqueter | reverse complement strand
TTATTATTTTGTGTTTTATTTTTAATATTTAATAAGATATTATTTTGATAGTTTTTTATTATACAAGAATGATCGTTGAATTATTGATTTTTTTTATTTAGTACTCGTTAATGGATTAAAAACCCGATAAATTATTATAATCTGATTACTGACCCTCTCTGATCAAAATCCGATATCCACCTGAGAAATTTTGAGAGTGGTTAAAATGATGAAAATAATTTTTTATTATCTATCTGACAAAAATATAACTTTACAAAGTTAGTTGCGGTACATATATGGATGCCAAGATAACAGAGTTACCGTTGATTGGTACCATTTGATACTGTTTCTACCCCTATTTAGCATATGATGAAATACATCTAAGACTAATTAAATCAAAACTAATTTATTTCTTAACACTCCCTATCAAGTTAGACCTTATACAAATTGAATAATCCTAACTTGCAACAAATATCTTCAAAAATCCTACACTTAATAATTTTGTGAAAATATCGGTCATTTGTCTTCGCTCTTGACAAATGGAATGTTGATTTCTTTCGATTGAACTTTCTCTCTAATAAAGTGACAATCCAATTCAATATGCTTCGTTCGCTTTTATAAGACATGATTTACTGTTATGTGTTTTGTCGATCGATTATCACAAAATATTTGTATTAGTTCTTTGATCTCAAAGTTCAAGTCGGTTAGAACTTATTTGATCCAAGTTAGCTCACTAGCAGTGGAATCCCGCTTGATCGTGACATGTTTTTTTGCTTCTTGTTTTTTCATAGAACTAAGTTTTCACCTACTGTTTACCCCCAAAATATTCAGAGAAAAATCACACAAAATTTCGACAGCATGTCCCTTAGAACATGAGCATTTTTAAAAATATCCCAGTACTAATCGTACTCAGAATTTAAAGGTCGGTGCCCCAGCACAAGCTGTACTCAAGGTGTGTGAACCAAGCTCTATGTACTTTCAAAAATCACCATACTAGCCGCATGCAGGATACAAGAAAATACATGGAACTCATACAATTTGTCAAGTGTGAACCAAGCCTTATGCATTCCTAAAATCCCCATACTAACCGCATGCAGGACTCATGAAAAACACAAGGCTTAGAGAATGCATTACAAATAAAATGAATGATGAAACTTTCTAATTAAATTTCATAAATTTTAAATATTTTTATTGATGCCTGAAGTATGGGTGAAATGGTAAATAAATTTTACCATAAATACAACATGATTTTGGGGTAAAATTTCATGAATTTTGGTTGAAGGAATTATTGAGAAGCAATTTAAAGTGAAATTCAATTGGAACAAATTCCTTTGATTGGTTGGAGAACCTTTGGGGTGCAAATTAGAGGGGCCGAACAGAATAATGTGTGCAAATATTAGAGATAACAGGGAGTATGCACGACCCAGTTTTATAGATCACTTACATTAATTAATAGTTGAATGACAGCATTTAATGAAAGAATGACAAGTGGGCCGGCCTAATTCAAACTATGCATTTAATTTGAGATCCAACATTACAGATCCCATTTTTCAGTAATGTCACAATTGAATGGTACGTTGGGTTTTAAAATATAGAAATAAAAATAGAGGAGTGGTTTATACTTATATACCGTGAACCGAGAGGATGTCAGCAGCCCAATTACTGTACACCGAGCTCAAATAGTTGAAGGGATTGATTTTGAGAATAAAATAGATAAATAGATTTGTCTCTTTCCTCCCCCACAACTGTCCTCTTCTGAAAAGGATGAAGGCTTTAGTTCAGCCATGAAGTGATGTTACAGAATATATGATAAAATCTCTTAGTTTTGTTGAAGGTTAGATTTGTCGGCTTGGTTCAATCTTCTTAATGTCATTTCTTCTTAATGATCCACCGAGCTTTCATCATCTTCACTTTCCTCTTGAGATTGTTTATCTTCTCGGGCTTCTTGAATACCAATATGATTTTCTACAATAACTTTTCTTCTTTATTGATTAGTATAGTAAGATAATACAAATTCATTTCATAAAATTTGATTGTTGCGATCTTTTTCAATATTGGTGTAAAAAGAATATGTTCAAAAAATATTACACACCTAGAGATAACAGGTTTTTCAGTTTTGGGATCATAACACTTATATTTTTTTTTGAATGGAATATCCTAGAAAAATAACTTTTATTGAGGTAAAATCCAATTTAGCTAGTTTATTTTTATGAACAAATCACACACATCCTTAGATGAGCAATATATATATTTTTTATCATAAAGGATTCTCAAAGGACTTCTAAAATTTTAATTTGCACTAGACAATCTATTTATCAAATAGGTCACAGTGATGCTAGCTTTCGACCAATTTTTTTTGAAACGTTATTCTGAAACAAAGAGTTTGAGTCATCTTAAGTAAATGATAATTTTTCCTATAAAAATATCATTTTATTGTGGGATATTAATTTACGGAGTTTGATGAATTATACCCTTTAAATTGGTGAAATTTGAATTTTTTGATTAATGAATTTCATTCCATTATCCATTCGAAGAATTTTAATTTTCTTGTTGTGTTGAGTTTCTACCAAGTTTATAAATGTTTAAAAATGGGAAAAATTCACAATGGTTATAATAATTTTTAGAAAAATAAACATAGATTTTAAAATTTTATCAGAAAAAAGCTCCACACACTTATGTCAAAGTTCACATAAATCTTTATTTTTTCTAGTATTGAAAACAAGCTTGTTTGTACCCAAAAAATAAAGGCTATTTTCTAAATAACCTTCGTCATTCTTCTCATTGGTGAGTAGATCCTGAAAAATTACACTTTTATTTTGAAAAATTATTTTACAATTTAATTTTTAAAAGTTTATTAATAGATAAGAGATTTCTTGAACAATTATCTATATAGAAAATATTTTGAATAAATTTTTTGAACAAAATACTAATCATTCCCCCATCTCTTTATTCTAATTTTTTCATTATTAGCAATTATCAATAATTGATCATTATTAATTTTATGAAAGTTTTTTAATAATGATCGATTTCCTGTCATGTGGTCCGTTCCTCTGGAATTAGGAAACCACTAGATATTTTATGGCAATTTTTTGGTTGACATATCTATGATTAGATGTTGATTGTTTTGACCAACAATTTAATTAATTTCTTAATTAATACTAGTTTGCTTAGTACATTTCTCATAAGAAAATAGTCTATTTCAGAACTGTTTTTAAAAATAATTTAAAAAATAGTTAGAAAGCTCAAAAAATTATGAAATTTAATATCCTATAAGATTTTGACATGGAAAAATTATTGAAAAATTTAGATTGACCATTTGAGATCTCGGAATATGAAATCTCACCCCGAAACAATAATGATTTTTTGCTTCGTAAAGCACCATAAGCTATATATATATATATATAATCACAATCAAGTCAACAACAACTCAACAAGCCTGCGACATAAATAAAAGAAAGTTAAAAATTGAACTTCTGGCTCATAAGAAACCCTTTTATCAGTTGGTTGTTTGGTAAGCCGTGTCAGCAGCAGAGGCATACTTATTAACTGATTGTCATGAGCAGGAGAAATAAATGAAACAACCAATGCATCATCTATAATGGGATCTGAATCTGCTGCCATGGAAAGAGGACAACGGCTCAGATTTTAGCTAATGAAGGAGGAATTTTTTTTTATTTTGTAGGTCCCATCTGTCATTGACTCAATGGTAGGATTTGCCATTACTAATATGACAACGGATGTGAATCCATCTATAATGAGAGTCTTTTCGTAAGATGTCACTAGTTAGCTCCAGTTCTAGCTCAGAAACCTCCACACAAGCTGATTCAGACTGCATAAATGAATTAACAGCTAACAACTTAACAAGTAAATCGCCACTAGAAATACTGTCAAATAAAAATTCAAATTTATTGAACTAATGAATGACATCAATTAAAAAAAAGCAGATGATAAACCTCAGAGCTATGATAGCCACAAATGTCGCAACTTGCTGCCATTACAATCACCTCAGGTGTTCCTTCATAAAATATGATAGACAGTGATGGGTCTTATGCTGCATATCCGAAATTGCCAAAAAAAAATTATGAAATAATATATATGTACCTTTAGATTACCAATCAAAGCTATCAGCTTTAAGCATACAATTCCCCATTACCATGCTGCATTAAAAAAATGCAATTAAGAAAATCTATTTCATATAGTTTCAAGATCATTACAAAAAGAAAATTGTAATCATCAAATTTTTAACACCATCAAACAAAAGAATATTACACAAATTAAAAAAATTGAATTATTTAATTAAAAGAATGTATATACCATGTAAGTCCTCTTAAATGCTTATCATTTCTCAACGGGAGTTATGAAGCATGTAATCCTTAAATTAAGAAAAATAACACATAAACAGAAGTCAGAGCTAATGATAAATATGAAAACTAAAAGGAAGTAATAAGGAGACCTCATCTATGGCATGAGGTTGTACTTTTGATATAATCCGTTCGATTAGAAATCAACGGCTCTAATTTAATTATAATAAACACTCGTGCATCAAAATTCGTATTTAGACTTCCCATAACCGTTTTGATTAACTTTGAAAACTCTCCATAAAAAAATGCACTTAGATAATAGTTACCCAAGGTTTTGGTTGAGCCGCTTGAGCGTTGTGTTTGTGTGGAGTCCTCTTGGAGGGGGAGATAGGGTTTTGGGAGAGGCGAGAAGGGGTATCAATCTGTAAGATCGAAGAATCAGTCAAATTGACAGATTCACTTCACATATGTTAAAATTTTAGGTGGTACGCAACTTACGAGAAAATTTTTGGGGAAATTTGAACAGACTGGCGTCGAACTGAAAAATAAAAACCTTCTACAACGGTTTTAGAATAAAAACCGTTGTTAAACATAAGTTTTAACTATGGTTGCTATAGAAAATCGTTAGAGAGACTTTTAAAAACATTTTTTTAGTTCAAATTAGTGTTAAAGGTTGGTTTCAGCAATGGTTCCCTTAATAAACCATTGTTGAAGGTTAGTTCCAATATTTAACACATTCGGCCATCACTATAACAACGTTTTTTTTTTTATTTACAACCGTTACAAAATAATTCATCAAATTTTCAGAAATGCCATCGACTTTTAATAACGGTGTTGTACAAAAACTGTTACTAAATAGGTGTTAGCTAAACTCATTTCTATGGCTGTGACTTTTATGGTAGTAAATGTTATTTGAGGAGTAAGATGCACAATTTTAGTTGAGAGAGTGACAAATATTTAAACTCTAATTTTAAAGTGACAAATTTTTAATTTTCTAACTTCAAAGTGAAAAATATTTAATTTTCTCAATAAAATAATGACGATCCGATCGAAACTAACCCATTAGCACACACCTGACGCAATGAATTTTCTTTTGTTTGAGAAGAGATTAGAATTATTAAAAGTACTTATCAATGTAGGTACTTATTACATGATGGAAAAATAAAGAAAACAGATGCAAATTTATTCTTAGAAGTAAAAATTGATAACCATTTTGGACATTCCTATTTTCCCAAAGAGCTCTTAAGCTGCTCAAAGAAAACATTCACACACAATGCGGCCTCGCCTCCAAGATCAAATTTTGCTTTTTATGAACCGAAATACCATTGATTTCAGACATGTCTAACGGCTTCCCTTTCATCCCATTTGGCAGATTCCAGTCAAAGTGGTACAGTAAGCTTGCAAGAGCGAAACCAATTATTGCCTCAGCGAAGCCGATTCCAGGACAAGTTCTTCTGCCAACACCAAACGGAATCAATCCAAAATGAAGCCCTTTGTAATCAACATTACTATCCATGAATCTTTCTGGCATGAACTCATCTGGTCTCTCCCAGACTTCTGGGTCCCGACCGATGGCCCATGCATTGATAAAGAACCGAGTCCCAGAAGGAATTTGATAATCCAACAAGCTGATATTCTCAGTTGACTCTCTTGGGACGAGTAATGGGACAGAAGGATGTAATCTGAGTGTTTCCTTGATCGCAGCATGTAGGTACGCCATTTTTTGCACTAGCTCTTCAGTTAACTTCCCTTCAGTATTTATCACGCTTCTGACTTCTTCTTGCACTCTTTTCATTTCCTTTGTGTTTTTTATTAGTTCAACCATTGTCCATTCAAGTACTGTATATACTGTATCTGTGCCAGCAGAAAATACATCCTGCCAGAATGAAACCAGCTCTAAATTATATTATAATTGATAATGATTGATCGTAACGGTAATGTTTTTTATAACAGCTCTTAGAGTGGTGACGGGATCACGCATATTTGTGGCCCTTAGCCCATACTTGCATGTCGGGCCTTTGCCCCATGAACCTATCAATATATTTGATGGATCTTACAATCTTTCTTCAAAAATTAAAATAATATGTTAATGTGTTAGATGCAGTGAGATATTAAAAAAAGATCGATGTCCTTTAGTAGATTATTTACGAGGTAATTTAGTTATGAGTAATTATTGTATACAGCCAGTTTTTATTGTTCATCTACATTTTAAAAAAATATTTAAATAAAAATAGAAAATTATAGATGCATTCTTAATAATTTACATAGAAATGTATATCAAAATGTTTAGTCAATTTGAACAAAAATTACCTATCATTATATAATTTTAAAATTTTAGCGGTGGAGTTTCAACTACATTATGATGTATTATCATCTAATTTGTAGATTATTTCAAATTTGAAACACATGTATCATTTTAGATTTTTCATTTGAGCAATTTTTTTTTTAAAAAAGATATACCATAAAGATTCGATGCACTATAGAATGTACACTAGAATTATTCTTTAATTATTATCTTGATTTTACTTATTTATTTTTCTAATTATTGCGTTCTTTCAATTTTTTATAATAAATTGAAAAACATTCTACCAAACGATCTTAACAAACATTTAGAATAGAGTTTTAGTTTTATAAATAATTATGTTTCCCTCATTGTTGAATGAAATAAGCTATAACAAATGATATCTATGAAAAAGATAACCTAAAATTAAAAGAGAACATACCAAAATAATAGCTTTAATGTTGTTCCTACTCAAAGAGACTCCAAGTTCTTCATCATTATCTTGAATATTCAGCAGCACATCAACCAAATCGCTCCCTTCCCTATTATCCTCGTACTTGGCATTTCTTTGTGCCTTAACATGGTCTTCTATTGTGTTTTCAAGAAAATTGTCGATGCCTTTAGCAGTCTTTCTAATCCTGCTTTTGGTTAATCGATCCAACAAACCCAAGCACCGCACATGGTCCCCGATTAGAGGTTTACCAAGATGCACCAAAAAATCTATTAGAAGGCTATGTGCCCTGTCGGATCCATCATCTGAGAGCTTTTGTCCCAGTGCTATTCTGCATCAGAATTAAATTGAGTCCATTTTAGAATTTAATAATCATATTTTTAAACCATTTAAATAATTAAGAAAATTCAATTGCAATTAAATTACAAAGTTGCCTACCACCAATTGATTTTCAAGTTGATCTAATATTATTTGCGATGATTTGATCATGTCTAATAAATAACTCACTATTACAGAAAAATACTTTTGTAACCCTATTTAATAACGGTTATATAATAGAACAACTATAAAAGACATTAATAGCGGTTGTTTAATAACAACCGCTATTAAAACTATGCTTTTATAGTGGTTGCTGTTAAACAACTGCTATTAAATCTTTTTATAGCGGTTCTACTAAATAGCCGCTATTAAAGGCACCCTTTAATAGCGGTCCCTCCAAAAAACCGCTATTAAAGGTTGACCTTTAATAGTGGTTGTTCAATAGCAACCGCTATAAAAAGGATCCTGTGAATATGCACCACTGTCCACGAATCGCCAATATATTTTTTAATCTACAACGTCCATTTTAATCGATCCAACGCTTAGAAAATTCTCACGAATTCATATCTCTCTTACATATATATATATCACTCTTCAACCCCCATTCATCTCTCATTTTCTCTTCATCTTCCCAATTTCTCAAAATTCAAACACAAAAATATCAAACAAAAAGTTCAAGATTTAAAAAAAAATTAGGACAGATTTTTTATTTTGTTCTTTTTAAATTTATTTGTTTATTCTTTTTTTTAATTTTCTGTTCAAATTTTCTGTTTAAATTTTGAATTCAAATAATTTTTTTTTTCAAATTTTGAATTCAAATTACTTTTCTGTTTTAAATTTTATATTCAAATTGTGATCAAATTTAAAACTCAAATTATTTTTATGTTCTAATTTTTTTGTTCAAATTATTTTTGATTCTAAATTTTTTGTTCAAATTAGTTTTTAAATTTTGAATTTAAAATTTGTGTTTCAGAATGAAAAAATAAAAAAATAAAAAAGCTGACGGATGTGACAACTATATAGCTGTCACATATGTCAGCATTTTTTTTAAATTCGGCACAACCTTTTAATAGCGATTGTTATATAACAACCACTATTAAAGGGTATTCTTTAATAGCGGTTCTCAAGACTTTTTATAGCACCCCTCAGTAACAGCCTCCTTGGACCGCTATAAAAATATGGTTTTTTGACCGCTATTAAAGATAGATTGTGTAGTAGTGACTCTTGAGATAACCAATACATAGTGAGATTCTAAGTCACTCTTAAAATATAAGAAGAGATGGATATCAGCTAAATAACATGAGAACAAGTGATAAAAGAGACTTAAAGGAATAAAATATTTTCAAAGACCTGACTTTAGATATGAGTGCCTAGAATAAGATAATTTATGTACCATAATCTTTAAGAGTTAAAATCTAACAATAAATTTATAGGTTTTAAGTTCTTAGATTCATATGTAGGTTCTTATATGATTCAAGGATTTAGAATTTAGGAATACTATTATTACTATCATTACAATTTGACATCAATTATTATTGTTGTCGTTGTTGTTATTATTATAACTATATTATTATTCATTATGATTTCAGATTGAATTTTATTTGTAGTCTACCTAAATTTATTTGGGATTAAAAATTTTTAAATAAAGGGAAGGGATCAATTGACAATGGTTATTTTGACAATCTTGACAATGAATTTTGAAATAAAAATGAAAAAAATAGAAAAAAACCTTATAGATATGTTCTTATACTTATAGATTGATGGTGATTCAAATTTCGTATAATTTCATTATCTTTTGATAGTTTCATCAAAGACCGTTAATTTGGAATCGTTGTAAAGTGCATAAAATTTTGATGATTTTTGATGACTAGCTGGCCTACAATAATGAAATTACATAAAATTTTAATCACCATCAATCTATAAGTAGAAAAACATATCTACAAGATTTATTTTTTATTTTTAAGATTTTTTCATATTTATTGGAAGATCCATTGTCAAGATTGTTAAGATAACCCATTGTCAAGAGATTCCTTCACTTAAATAAAAGGAACGGGGGAGTTCCCAAACCCTTGAGATCAATTTTGATTCTAAAAGTTATTTTAACCGTCAGATCAGTATCTAATTATCAATCTCGATAAAACTCAATTTTATTTTTATACTTTATTCTAATCTCAATTTGATCAGACAGTTGAAACAACCCTTAAAATCAAAATTAGTCCTAAGAGTTTGAGAACTCGTCCGGTTCCTAAATAAAAGGCTTTGTTATATTGTTATTTTATTATATTTTCAAAATATCAAATAGCTTTATTATTAAAGTATGATGTAAGTTAGCTAGATTATCCTCTTGATTATATGAGAAAAGCGCAATTCACCTGCAAATAATATCATTTGTAAGTTTGACAAGCATTCGGCTCAAGTTAATGACACTATCAGATCCGCCATAATTGGATGAAATTGATCGAATTTTGTCCATTAGAAACGACACTTCCTGTTCCCGAATAACTCCAAAGGATTGAACCTTTTTGTTGTTGAGAAGATGCAAAACACAGATACGGCGTATTTGGCGCCAGTATTCCCCGTATGGCGAAAATGAAACATCACTACAGCCATACAACAGAATATCAGCTACAGTTGTGCGTGGTCGACTGGAAAGTGCTATGTCGTGTAAACGAATTGACTTCTCGACTGCAGCAGCGGAGGAGAGAACGACTGTGGGAACACTGCCGAGGCGAAGGTACATGATGGGGCCATAAAGGGTGGAGAGTTTGTGCAAGGAGCGGTGTGGGAGGTTACCGAGAAGGTGTAGGTGCCCAAGCAGAGGAAGCGCCGGTGGGGAGGGGGGAAGACATGAATTAGTGTTTGAAGAAGACTGTGTGTGTGTGTAAATGAGGAGAAGGATTGGGAGGATTAGTAGGAGGATGTATTGAGTGATGGAGAGAGAGGAGAGGGCTATGAAATATTGGTACAACATAGAAAATAGGGGAGCCATGGTTTAGATAGCATCTTGAACGGATATATATATCGACAAGTATCTATCTGCTGACACAGTCGCGTATATATCTTCAATTTTTTTTTTATAAATCTGGCCAAATTATGATCTGTCCAAGTGGTAAAAATTCACGTGTTTATATTTTGCATTTTATAATTATAAGGTGGTTAGAAGTATGTAGTGGCCCTGATGGGTTCTTATAAAATTATAATTTGTTTATTCATATGTGTTTATTTTTCCGCAATGTGCGCAAAACGAAAAAGACAAACCGATTGATTAGGAGTGGGTGGGCAGATTTTTGTTGGTAAATAAAAATGAGGCTGATAATAATCTCCAAGCATTTATTTCCATAAATATTCTCAAATTTTGACTCCCGCGAATTTAGTAGTTGAAACACCAAAAGTCTTTCGCGATTTGACCATAATCGCAGAGACAAATAAAAATTTTGAATCTTCGTGAGTTGACCGTAACTGCAATCATTTGGCACAAAAAATCGCTATTTTTTGTGACCATAACATGCAATCTCAGCGACATCAATTAGATTCACTATTTTTTTTTCTGTTTCTAGGCAACTGGTTGATTAATTTATAATCAACCGTTAGTTTATATTATTTGACCATAAATGTTTGGATTATTTACAGCAACAATAAATTTGACACAAAAAATCAGCGCGCCATCAATTGATTTTCATTCTGACATTATTTATATCTTTAGTTGTCCCTATTTATATTTACTGTGTCAGTTACTAAAATTCTAATAACTTAAAATATTGTTATTTTGATATCCATGTTATTTATATCTACGTTTTTGGTAATTGTTGTATCTATTGGCTTCAACTATCAATTTTATTTATATCTATTAATTTTTTCTATATACATCAACCGGCTTTGGTGGTTAAATTCCACCATTTATACAAATAAATAATCACAACACTTGATATAAATAGCACAGTATAATAGATATAAGTAAATTTGATAGTTTTTACCAAGTGCTAACTCTCTCTAATTTTCTTAAAGAGACGCCATTTCAATTTCAATTTTTTTTGAATTATTAATGTGCTATGCAGTTATAAAAATGGAAATTCGGAAACATATAAAAAGTTAATTGAATGCTTAAAATGGAAATTTTTCGCTTGGGGACAACGAATGGGGATAAAAGGCTGGGGACGATAATAATATTCCAAATAAAAAATAAAAAATGATAAGAACATCACTTTTGTGCGCCAATAACGTAGGCCGAGTTTAAAACTCAGTCTCAAACTTTATATTTTAGAGATCAAATTTTATAAATTTTTCAAATTTTTTTCTAATTTTTAAATGATAGAAAGTTTGTTGATCTAACGATTTTTGCACAATTTTAAACTAGCAAATTTGTATTCATCTAAAAAATAGCAAAAAAAATAAATAAATAAAATTTGATCGACCGTTTGAACTTTTAAAGCTAAGATACAAATGCGAAACCTGAGAGATTTTATGTTACACAAAGCACCATAACCCCACTTTGGGTTTGTTTGATACTTGGTGGAATAGCAAAAAATAAGAATAGAATAGCTATTCCGATGAATTAGTTTGCTAATGAATTTTAGACTAAGTAGAAGAGTGCGAAAGAGTGCTAATCTGACATACCAAATTATATGTGGTATACCGGATTAGCTCTTGTCGGAATAACGATTATTATTTGATTATGTTGTGTTATATTTTTATATTATGATTATAATTTATTATTATATTATAATTATGATTATGATTTATTATTATATTAATATTATGATGATTATTAATTTTTATTATTATAATAATTATTATTAGAATTATATTAACATCACTATTAGTATTATTATTATATAATTAAATTTATTATTATTTATTATAATTATATTATAATAATTATAATTTTAGTATTATATTATTATATTATGATTATAAATATGATTGAATTATTATTATATTATCATGATTATGATTATTTATTATTATTATTATATTATTATGATTATGATTATTATTTATTATTATTATAATATATTATTATGATTATAATTATATGTTTATTATGATTATATTATTATATTATGATTATGATTATATTATGATTATGATTATGAATTTTGATAATTATTTTATTATTATTATTATATCATCATCATCATCATTATTATTACTATTATTATTATTTTACTATCATCATCATCATCATTATTAGTATCATAATTATTCATATTTTAACTATTATGATTAACAATTGTCAGATGATATTTTCACTCTTCCAAAGAGTAAAAAATACCACTTTTTCAAAAAAATATATTATTCTATCACTTTTCCAAATCTATTTCTTAAATTTGCGAAAAGAACTCTTTGTATATATCCTAAGGTCGGATACCTACATAGACTACCCGCTTTTGTCCAGGCCATGCATTTTCGCACAAACACTCAGCACTAAGTATTAACTATTAAGGTAGCACAAACACTTTCATGATTATCTCACCTTTTGTCGTGAAAAACTGTCCTCAATCACTCATTGCAATTTTCATCTCTTTTTTTTTTGTTGCAATTTTTAACTTTCTTCACTACAACAGAAATTATTTTATACAACACTCAATTAACAACAGTTATATGTCAAATTTATTGCTAAATGGCTCAGTGACATCATTATAATATTGAGAACTTATTTAACAACGGTTTATAATAAAAAATGTTGTTAAAATAGACTTCTAGAACCCAAAAGAGCAACAGAACCATTTAGCAATGGTTCTATGAAGGAACCATTATTAAACACTATCTTTAACAATGATTATGTGCTTAGAACCGTTGTTAAATGGTGTGTTTAGCAATCGTTCCTTGAAGGAGCCGTTGCTAAATGGTTATGCTGCTTTTTCGGGTATAACATTTGCTCTGACATTTTTTTTGCTCCAACCAATAATATTTGCTCCCACAGATTGCCCATCTCATCGTTCATTAATCCCAATCCAACGTTTCAAAAATGAAAAATTTAAAAACTAAAATTCCACGGATTACCAATCCCTTTTCATTTATTTTCATATATAAAAAGAGAGGAGAGAGAGAGAGAGAAAGTTCTAAGGCTATTCTACCCAAATGTTGAGATTTCAATATTCGACCACGACTTTGCAGCTTATGCAAAGATTTCAAAAAAAAAGAGAGAAAGAAGAGAGAAGAGAGATAAAAGAAATAAAAATCAAAATCCGACCATCTCAACTTTAAATGACCATAATTATTGATAGGAAACTCCGATTGAGGTGTTCTATGCAGCCACAAAAAGCTAACGACGAGATCTATATGGTTAAGGGATGCCATTATTATCATTTTTCAGGCAAAACAAATCTCATCTTCAAACTCAAAAACGCATTTGAAGTTTTTATTTTTATTTTTTTTCTGTTTTTTCTTAGAAATTATATAGGTTTTTATATTATTGTATAAGCAAGATGTATGTATTTTTTGAATAAGTATTTTTTTCATTTGATGAATAATTATATTTCTTTTGTATTAATTATTGAATGAATAATATCTAATAAATATGACTTCATATTCACTGTTAATCAACATGACTCAATATCAATTTGATTCGTATCTTTTTAAGAAAATTAAATTTAAAAAGAAATTATTTCTTTAAGAAAAAAAATATTTTTAGCAACATTTTTTAACTAATTACAGTTGCTAAATGATCTTCTAGCAACAGTTATTAGTTAAAAACCATTGCTAAAGGTATTTAATTTTTTTTATATAACTGTTGCTAAGGTATCATTTAACAATGATTTTTATTTAAGAATCGTTGTGAAATGGCCCTTTAACAACCAGAAATAGGAACCCAAACCGAAAATAAAACCGTTTTTAAAATAAATTCTGACCAAAAATTTGTAGAGACTAAGTCTGACCTGTCATCTGCATCCGGTAAATTGACCAGCATTTTGAGATATACCCGCATTTATATGTCATATCATGTCATACTGCACGTAGACAGGATAGGAGTAGGATCCGGGAAATAGTCCCGAGATAGGAACAGATAGATTTGAATAATTCAAGTTGTAGATTATTTATTAGGGAAATATTATTACTATTACTAATTATTAATTAAGTTAGGTAGTTAATCATGCATTAAATGCATGGGAGTGCTGAGAGGCGGACCGGGTAATTCTCAGTCTAAGTTGTCTTGCATAACCAGACCGTTGTGGTTACGTACGGTGACCCATAGGCCCGTGGGACCCACCGGTCTGTATATGTACTGCGCGTCTGTGCCTGTCGGATTATCCACCGATCCCGCCATTTGGCGGGATTGGCTGTGTCGGAGTGTTTTTCTTTGATCAATATTATATTTTTATTATTCTTAATATGATTAAATTTTTAATCCAAATTTGAGCGTTTTAGGATACCGTGTACTTCAGTGTTTAGTGTGGGCGGCCATATCCGAGACTGGAATCTAGTTCGTGATACTATATTATTATATTTATCCGGCTTATTTAGGATCCTAGTATTGTCCGAAGGGCTTTCTCCTTTGGCCCGTAGTTGGTACAGAGAAAGTCGGGATGCGGTCCACTGGCCTTAGTGGGTACAGTGTAGGCTCCCCTTTGTTATATTTCGTTTTGACACTTTTACGGGATGCGGTCCTCTGACCCTTGGTTGGTACAGTGTAGGCTCCCATTTGTTTTCAATTTGTTAATTCACGGGTAGTTATCTCCTTTTTACGATATGACAACTGAAGACATATTATATCCTTTTGTTTATATTTTGTAAGGTGAATTACCAGATTCAGCAGACCAGAGTACGTGCTTATAGCCGTTCACTCTCCTAGGGCGTTATCGCCCCGGGAGCCCGAATTGTCGTTTGTGCGGCGTTGTAGCTACACAAACATAAAGTCCTAAGTTAGTAAGTTGGGCCCTGGTAGTGCCCGCTCGGGATGAGTCTGGTAAATTTACAATCTGGGTATTTATTACGGGTGTTTGACTCTCGTATCTTATACTTTATATTATATTATTATTTCCACAGAATTTTCTATTTCGGGTTTCTTTACCATATCATATCATATCATGTAGGTCAATGTGCATAATAATATTATTATATTTACTTATCAATATTATTTTCATTGTTCAAACATCAGTATCGGTTTTTGAGTCCAGTCTAGGAAAGAAGATTAAATCTTAAGGCTGGATCTAAATCCGTACTGAGTAATTTATAAAATTACTCACGTTTCCACGGTGGATGTGGGATTCAGGTATTTGCAGGGTCGGAATTTTTTGGCTAGAGTGAGGGAGTGGGACAGTCCTGCGCGATGACAGGGATGCTTCGCTGCATTGGCATGTGAGCTGGGTAGTCAGTTAGGATCCATCGGGTTTTTGAGTCTTATTTCTTTCTTTTGGGTTTTTATTTGTGAGATTGCTGCCCATTCCGATGGAGCTAGCCCCCGCCTATGTAGGCGTTGTATTCTCTTTGTTCATTCTGGACTGTATGGTCATGTACTCTCATTATTATTATTTTGTTTATTCTGTGATTGCCTTATTTTATTCATATAGCCTTCCGTACGCGCGTCTCGTCGTGCGTACGTGACGGGATTATGCACCCCTAATCCGTTTTATTTATTTTGGGGTGTGACACTTGTAATGCGTTTCTTGAGCTGTAGTGCTCACCTTTCTTGAGTGTGTTGTCACTCACTTCTTGTTTTTGAGTGTGTTGTTACTCTTGTTACCGATAGGCTTGACAACCCATTTTGTGTAAGGGACCAAGTTCTACAAGTGTAAAACTATTTTTTTAGTATTTCGGTTCAACCTTAATTGTTGGAGGTTGAGAGTTCCAAGGACATAGACATTTTTAAGCCAAACTTCGTTACATCTTGTGTTCTTGTTTGATATTTTCTTTTTTTTTTCTCACATTTCTTTGATTGCTCTATTCTTGTGAGAATTGAATCGAATTAAATTATATTTCACTGCCATTATACTTGAACACTAAATTCCAAATCGATTTATACATTTATATCTTAAGTTCTTTACAATCTTGAACTATTTTGACCTTTAATACCACCATTCTAGAACTATCAGAAGCTATCAATGTGCATATTATATTTTTGTAGTGGAAGCATTTGCCATAATTTGGTGGTGAAAAGTAAAATTTGTGTACACTTTCATATATTAATGTGCTAAAACTAAAAGTCTTCTATCAAGAGATCTACTAAAATCGGCAATTACTTTTTTTATAGCAAGTTGCAACCGACCAATTTTGTTTAGATGTCAACGAGTGACAAGAAAAAAAATATAATTTTTGGACATTTCGTACTAATTTTTCCAGCTTGCTTTAGTCATCAAAGAGTAGACAGGTGTCAAAGTTGGTTGGGCAGAATCGTGAGAAGAAGGGAGCTGGATAGGTTCAAATGACTTTGAATTAAAAAATTGATTCAAAATCTTTCTCATGCATTGATTTTGTATTGAGATTTATATTTTTTATTTGTATCTAGAACCGTTGTTAAATGATGTGTTTAGTAACAGTTTCTTTAAGAAAACAATGTCTAAATGGTTCTGCTAATTTTTTGGATCTGTCATTTGCTTTGACATTTAATTTTTTGCTCCCACCAATAATATTTGCTCTCACGAATTATCTATCTCACCATTCGTTCATCCCAATCCAACGATTCAAAAATTAAAATTTAAAAACTGAAATCTCACAGATTACCAACCCCATTTTTCATTTGTTTTTATATATAAAAAGAGAGATGAGAGAGACAAAGAAAGAAATAAGAAAGAATAAAAACAAAAGAAATCAAAATCAAAATCCGACTATCTCAACTTCAAAGGATCATAATTTTTAATAGCAAACTCCGATTGAGACATGCTACAAAGCCACAGAAAGAAAAACTATGCATATTCTCAACTTTGCTTAAGTTAATCATTTAAGTGCAAAAATTATGTTTTGAGCGCTAAGTTTTGATAATTAATGATATAAGGAACTTCATGTTAAATTAAAACTGGTTTAATAATAATTATTACAATCAACAATCAAATAAAAACGTATACTTGAAATTACAATTTTAATAGATACATAGGATAAATGTATATAATACAAAATTCAAAACTGAATGCAAAAATAAAAAAAAATACATAAGTTGACTAATAATATTATTATTTAAGAAGTTATCAATTGAGAAGGGATCTAATTATCATTTTTTTGGCGTCCATGGTGCTTATTTATTTATTTATGTATAAATTTTAAAATGTGAACCGTTAGATGTATTCTATATCATCTCAATTATATGTAAATGAAAAATCATAAAATTTTAACTTCATTTGAATAACCATCAAGTAACATGTATTCTTCCATTTCATAAATATCTAAATATTTGGTCCGTTAAAACAATCACAAAATAAATAAAATAATAATAATACAAAATAATATATAGTAAAGTACAACGCCCGACATCGACGAGGCTGACTCCATCGGAATGGACAGTAAAAATCTCTCAAATAAAAACCCGATAACCAATAAAAATAATATTTCAATCGAATCATGAGGATACACTAGATTTTGTGTTTATTTGATCTTGTTTGTATTGAAGGGGTTTTTAATGCATATATGTAATTTTGATAGTCAATGGGGTCTATTGATAAAAATTGTATTAAAAACCCCGTAAGTCAGTTCATGGAGAAAGAAATGAGTTGTGAGTGTTCCTTTCAACCAATTTCTTTAATGGAGAAAGACTGTGCTATTTGCCGAGTGACATGTTAAGCCCACTGTGCTATTTGCTCATTGACGTTAATTCATTGAATTAATCAAGCCTTTCGGCCATTTTTTGAAGGCACTACATGTATTTAGAGGTGATAAATGATTTCATAAATATTATTCTTCCATTTCATAAATATTTAGATATTTGTTAAGCCCGTAGGGACTGACGTTTTTCCCACTGGCGTCATAAGGCTAAGTCTACTCTAAGATTTTTTTTAAAAAAAAACTAAAAAACGTCACTTTTAATAGTATCTTTGCACAAACGCATCCGTGAAACTAACACGTTTATATAGCGCCACTAACAGTGACACACTGTCATTCACATTCTAGATTCTATATCATTTTTTTAAAATAACGACATGAATATGCTCTCAAACAAACGAAGGCTAGAGCCACCGGTAGGTGGATGAAGTGGAAGTTCCATTAGCACAAGCTTTGTGGTTCCATCCCTTTTTATCTATAAAATATTAGAACAAAATCTATATCCATAGAGCTGCTTTTCAAATGTAATATTGACCATCATTCTTTAGTTCAAGCATCTAAAATAGAGATCGACTTTCTTTCGAAGCAAACTACACGTGCTCATAATTTGATAATTCAAGTTTCCAACTTCCAATTTAGTCCCCCATTTTTTTTCCCATTATGACCAGAAAACTAGATAAAACTAAATGTACCATGTTAGTGCACAAATGATTCAGGAAACAAAATTGGGACTTCAAAATTCAGAGATCAAAGATAATGTTTTTTTTAAGCAGATAAGAAATGAATACTAGTAATGGGCTTGTGTGTTTTGATAATAAATAGGTATGGAACAAAATTGGACTTGAACAGCGTCATAGAGTAATTTAAAAAGTCAGAAGTAAACTTAGAACAAACACCATATATATGCAATATGGCCAACTATTCTCTGCAGAAAATTGTTATGTAGAGAGTATTTAAAGGTTAATCATAACATCTCATTTTAATTATAACGGCTGTGAGGAAGTCTAAACACGAATTTTAATATACGGGACTTTATTATTGTTAAATATTGACCATTAATCTCTGATTGAATAGATAAGATCAAAAGTACTCCACCTGAATAGTTTTTTTTGCTCTGCATGGATGACATTCCATGCAATATTGCCTTTTCAATGAAAAATTATGCTACGAGGGATGTACAAACGCTCAGGATATCATGCATCCCTGGGAGAATGCGATGTAAAAAATAAGCATGGCGAACATCATTGACCAAATTTGTCAATATTTTCTGGACTAAACTCTTCAAAGGACAGTTTAGAAATATTTTCCAATGTAATGTGGAAGGAATGACATCGATTGTCAGGTTAGTACTTTATCTCCTTTATCTTTTTGCACATCAATACATTGAAATCATATTTATGAAATGGAAGAATAATATTTATGAAATCATTTATCACCTCTAGATACACGTAGTGCCTTCAACAAATGGCCGAAAGGCTTGATTAATTCAATGAATTAACGTCAATGAGCAAATAGCACAGTGGGCTTAACATGTCACTCGGCAAATAGCACAGTCTTTCTCCATTAAAGAAATTGGTTGAAAGTTGGAACACTCACAACTCATTTCTTTCTCCATGAACTGACTTACGGGGTTTTTAATACAATTTTTATCAATAGACCCCATTGACTATCAAAATTACATATATGCATTAAAAACCCCTTCAATACAAACAAGATCAAATAAACACAAAATCTAGTGTATCCTCATGATTCGATTGAAATATTTGTTTTGAATTCCTAAACCTCTCCAACTATAGCTTGTAAACTGACGGTGTTTTATGTTTACAATCTAGAAGTAAAACATGAAGAGAAACAAAATTGCTCTTGTATTCTGATAATAACCCCTTGAGAAGTCAAATGGCTCCGGAGCACAATTATCCCTAGGTTCTCCAATTCTTAATATCAAATTGACATAGCGTTTCATATTTGATATTTTGTGCATTGTTTTCCCTATGTGAGCTACCATACAGCTCATTAATAAATTAATTATTCTTAAATGTTTTTGTGATTCACTTCAGTTAGTTAGATTTTACAAAGAATAGTGTTCATCTACCTGAATTGTGTTCATTTTCTATTTTTTTAATTAAAGATTCTCGAAATTTATAGCCCTTTGATAATTAGAAGCAAGGGTTTACGCTTGCTGAAAACTTAAGTTCACATTATCACTTAACAAAATCTTTAGATGTGTGAAAATAAATAAATAAATATACATATAAGGATAATCTCGTCTTTTTTTCATTCTTCTATAAATACATTCACATCTCGCTTTCGAGTGGCACAAAAAAGAATCGCATAAACTCGAAACACAATATTTTGAATTTTTGCTCTTAAATAGCTAACTTGAGCGAAGTTCAGAATATGCAAAAATATGTGAGAATCAGGTTTGTCTAGTGGTAAAAGACAACATTATCTGTTGGGAGGTAATGAGTTCGAAATCCGAATGAGAATCTTTATTGACAATTATGAAATTTAAGAGATTTACTTTCATCTTTTCAATAAAATTTTTTTCAGAATATGCATTGTTTTATTCAAACATATGATAGATTAGGGGGTGTCAATTATTGATCTATCCGATTTGAATCTGATCTGATCCGACATAATCTGAAAATAAATGGGTCGGGTATGAGTTTAATTTTTTTTATCCGAATCGGGTCGGGATCGGGTCAACTCGATCTAATTTTTTTGAAGTAATTTTATGATTTAGTACTATTTAAATTTTAAATAGATAAAAATAGAAGAATGAAATAGATGCACTCTTCCGCTCTTCTTAATTTTAGAGGAGGTCTCTTCCCTGGAATTGATTTTTTGGGCTGAAATTGAAAGTTAAATGTTATGTCTTTATCCTTTTGCGGTCCCACATATGCTTGTGCTGTAAGACTTTTTTCAATTTTTATAAGCACTGATACAGTGTCTCCGACTTTACTATTTTATTTACCACTTTTCATTGACGAATGACATCCACGCGCTTTTGATTTTTCATTTTTTATATACTATTTTTATACCAACAAATGTCATTAGAATTCTTTTGGTCTTTTCAAGTATAAGTTCATATGGTTGCAATTGATTCTGGTATGCACATATGTTTTATATTTTTTTTTCATTTCCACACAATTATGAATTTATCATGCTCATTTTTCAAAATGATCCAAGAAAGCTTGGAAGCATACCTAATTACAGTCTAATTGTCTATATATGTGAGTTTAATCTAAGCATGTGTGTATGGCAGATTGCCTGAAGCACATCTAATCGACAGTTACTATCAAGAGCAAGGGTTCAGGGAAGAAGCATGGCATTACTCATGAGGTCCATTGTTATATGGGCGTACTTGCTTTTTATATGTCAAAGGGGTCTTTTTGTGGTTGTGCTTGAACTTGTGACCAAGAGAGACTGATTAATTCTTTGTAAAGAAGGTACTGGTTAAGTCTAACAGCAATGTAGATTTAGAATTTTTATAATGGCATTCAGTCTAACTAAGTCCTTCTAAGTAATTCTATACCACATAATTGATAACAACTTATAAAAATGATTTTGACCTATTACAAAATCATACTATTTGAAAGGTCAATTGTGGATATTACATGTTCATATCAGTCCAATACTAGTTAAATGTTACATCTGCTAGCGCACTTTTAGATTACTGATACGCATGCTTATTCAACATAATATACATCCATGTTTTTTTGTTGGATATCAAAGTTTTACAAAATTGATTGAAATTCGAGTTGGTAAGTAAATAGATGATGGCTTGTTATCATGCTGGCACCTGGTGGTGAAATACATATAATCTTTGGTGTACTTGTAAATAGTGTTCATTTCTTTCTTATTTTGACTTGTATATCTGTAATTTGAGCACTCCTCTATATTTATTTTTTATTATTGGTATCAGATGTAGCAATTTAGATGAGGAGATGAAAAGAACATAATATTATTGCTTGGAAAAGAGATCGAGAGGTGTTATTGGTGAACTGATGACACTGCCGTGTAAACATATATATAGCTGATGAGGATAGAAAATAGCTGAAGTTGAATTTCTTATTAAGAGTGTCAATAAATTAATCACTATTGCTTTACAAATTAGACGGTCTGTTGCATGACAAATATATCATTAAAATTAAAGAAAAATGTAAATTAAGCCTTTTGTTAGTTTATGTAGTAAAGCAACACGTGATTGTTAAAAACTACAAATTACAAAATAAAAATAAAACAGCAAGACTACAATGGTCATTTCGTACAATGCTAATATTTTATCAGGTCTTCGTTTTCATAATTCCAATGACTATGTTTACCAAACAGAAGAGGAATAGGTTGGAAAAGTGCATTAATTTTAATTCTTCAATTCATCTTTTCCGTATTTATTCTATCCGTTGTCGAACTGCTCTAGGGGAAAAGCAGAGGGTCTGTTGCATTTGTCAGTAGTGAAGTAGGGCGGAGGTATTTTTTAATAATTGAAATTACTCTTATTTATATTTTATTTTTATTTATTAAAATTAGATTTATTCATATTTTATCCGTATTCTTTAAAATAAATAGATAACGAAATGATAACGTTTGCTAACAAATAACACTAATATATTAATTAATTTATCAAAATTTATAAAAAATATATGAACTCATTTATTTTAAACAAATACTTCTCTATTTTACTAGTATAAAATCCAAAAATAAAACTTTACAATCAATTTCAATTTGAGTCATTATAAAAAAAAATAAAAAAATACAAGCTCTCTTGTTAAACTTTTTAAGTAGAAACTAAAATGTCTAAAAGAAAAATTAGTATTTGCATAAAATAATTTTTTTCATTACCTAATCCCATAATTTTAAGAAGTACTCTACTAAATATTATTCAAATATTATAATTTATCAGATGTTAATATCTGAGAAGATAATAATTAAAATTTAAAACAATTAGCTCATAAAATTTGCAGTAACTAACATAAAAATATAATTATAAGAGATAATTATATTGAAAATAATAGAAATTATTTTTTGATAATTTAACCTATAAAATAAATGGATATGAAATGATCTTTATTATATCCTTACATATTTATTTAATAAAAAAATCTTACCTTTATTGTCAAACCGTGAAATTTAATTAAGAAATAATAAAAATTAATATAACAAATAAAATTGTAAATAAATTAAAATAACACTTAAAGAAAACATAAATATAACTATACAAATACAGATGAACAAATAGCTAAGTTAATCCATTTAATTAATTTAATCAAATAATTCGATATTCAATTTAATTAAGTCTGTAAATAATTAAATGTAGATAAGCGGGGTTACGATCTTATCTAATGACCAGTCGATATAAAATGAATAATCACCTAAAATAAATTAAATCAAAAAGGTTAACTCATTTAATTTAACAAAATCGGAGATTTTCTAAATACTCTCTGGAGTTAACTCGGCTTGGATTTGTAATAAGGGAAATAATAAATGCACAACAATAACAATAGATATGATATTTTGTTCAGGAATTTAATTTGCAATGCAACCTGGCTACACCAGTGATTATAGATCCCGGACCACAGAGGATCCCGTATTTGCCCAAATTTTTCTCTCTCTGCATTAAACTCCCTTTAGAGCTTCTCTCTCCCTCATTTATTGCGGCAATTAATGCCCTCAATCCTTTCCCCCGTTATCCCTCCCCTCCTCTCTCTTACTTTCGACTGACTCTCTCTCTGACCCTCTGACTTCCGCCGACCCACTCTCTGTCTTTTCCCCTTTTCGCTACGCCATGGAGGGGTGATTTCTCCTTCTGCCCTCTCCCGCGCCCCCGATCACATCCTTGTCAGAAGGCCACTTGCCCGTCCCCTCTGACCGGACTTTAGCTCACCGACTTTGTCGTATACCCCCTGGTTTGACTGTTGAGCGATGATTGTGTTGTTGTACCAAATCCGCCTTTTATGACTTGTGCCTTGATTTTGAGCTGCCTCTTCTCCTTTAAAGGAGCCTCCTGGCCCCTCCCCTTTTTCCTTTACTTTCGTTGTTTGCTCTCATGTGCTGAGAATACACTGATAAGAACAAACTCTAGACTTTGGTTGAGAAATTCGATTTAAGAAGGGAAAAAGGGGAGTAGAGGCCGGAGCTCCGGAAGGGAAGGGTCTGGCCTTGCTTGATTTTCACCCCTGTTGCTCACTGATCGGTCCCTCTAAACCCCGATTTGGCGCCGTACTTGTTTACTGGTAAACCCTAAGATCTTGTCCCTATTGTTCTAATGTTGTTTTCACTCTGATCAAATTATGTGGGTATCCACCCAATGCTGTGATCCGCCAGCACTCTGGTGTGGTCCGGGTTTGGGCTCATACCATGTTGTTGCTTTGTGCCTAGTAGTGCCTGCGATGATTGTTTGATTTCCTTACTGTGATTTGATCTGTTAAACCACTGATATGCTGGGTCATTTGGCACTGATTCTGGACTTGCTTGTATTACCCTTGTTGCTGGATATGTCATTGATTCATACCGTGTCTAATTGTGAGCTTTGGTACACTGGTACCAATTTGGTACCAGTGAAGCGAGGCCACAAATGCATTGGCTTTGATTTCCCTCTGTTGCTTACTGCTTGAGTTCTGGTCTTGTGCTGTCGTTTGGTATCTGGGATTTTTATTTGGGGCTACACTTGATCATTGTCTTGATGTTGCCGCTGTAATTGTGGCTGTGCTGATTTTACCCCCCTTATACTGCTAGTGTTTGCTGTATTAACCCTTATTGTAAGAGTGACTTACTGGGTTGTTTGATTTCTGTGTTGTTGTTTGGCTTGAATTGAGATTTTCTGGGTTGTGCTGGTTATGCCACCTCTGTGCCAGGTTGTTGCAAATCTGGTACCCTCTGAGTACCTTACTACCTCTGACTTGCTGGCACTTTTGCTGACTTGTTGCCGTCCTGTGTTCTGTGATGGTTGTGGTTGGTTCTGTGGCTTGTTTACTCGATCTGGATTGGTTTCTCTGTCTGGTCTATTGCTGGTATGATTTGTTTTCTACACACAAGTAATAAATCCCTAGTTATTACTCGGTTCAGTTGCAAGTGTACAACCTAGTCGAGCAGTACTTAAAGTTCGTCTCCACAGGGACAATTCAAAATATAAAATCTGACTTAACAATCTAATTTAGTAAAAGAATGAATAAATGAATTGGTTTGTTTGTTCATAAGGTTCGTTTGAGGTAATTAAACTAAAGTCTTAAGGTAAAATCTGGATTTTTGACAGATACGAGAAATTAGGGTTCATAGGGGTTAATATCCACTAATGACATGATTAATTGATTATCGAATTTGTTCTTTTAATTATGAAGGCACAATTTGAAATGTTGGTACAAAGGGATATCTCTATGTTTATACCATCCTTAAATTACAATACCCGTTACCTCTCGGTATGGTTATCCTAATCTAAGGTCATTAAGTTCTACTGTCCTAATTAATCTAGAAAACCGTTCGTCACCTCTCGGTACTTGGTACAATTCCCTAAACAATTAGGTCAAGCCCGTATAGGACGTGCGTCACCTCTCGGTACTTAGCCTATCTAATACCCTATTCTTTATGGTCAGGACTAAATATTCAACCTCTCGATTGAAAATACCGAATCCTAGGGTTTCATGTGATTTCGATTAAGTCTTCACATTCAATTGAAATAAAGAATAGATCATAAAATAAACAAGAACATATGCGGTAAAAATATCAACTAATCATGCCAAGAGTTTCAATTACATCCTTAATCTACCCTAGAAGAATCCTTAGCCGATCATGGCTAAGGCACAAATGAAATTCAGAAATTAAAAGAGTTCAAAAGCATAGAAAATAATGAAACCAGTTGATCAATCCAATCTCTTCTTCTCTACTCTTTTTCTCTCCTTTTCTCCTTTCTCTTATTCTTCTCCTCTCTCCAAAACTCTCAAAGAAACTGAAAAACTCCTCTCAGATCTGTCCTAGGGCGGTTATCCCTCTTTGGAGGCGTTCTCCTCTCTTTTAAATCGAATCTGGAGCCTTCTGGGGCGAAGGGATGCTTTCAGGGGCGAAACAGAACCGCTCTTTACGGCCCGAAAAGAAAAGATTTTGACCCAAAAAGTTCACGCGGTTTCTTGACAGAGAGCTCTTTTCGACCCGAAAAGATAACTTTTTGGGTCAAAAGGTTCATGCAGTTTTTCTCCAACAAGATCTTCGTTGTTCTAGTTGCGCCTAACTTACTCCATCTTCATCCAAATATTTCCAAAATGCTCCAAAAGTCCTGAAATCAAAGAAACTATGGCAGTATCTCGAACTTTGTGCAATATCCAAACTAAATCAACTAATTAAACTAAAATATGCATAAAAAGGATAAAATGGTATAGTTTTAGATACCAAATCCTATCAGAATATATATGTGATTTTGACTTATCATGGTAGTGGTGTTCTGTTAACTGGATTCACTTATGTTGTGGCTAACTTGGAAATATTTAAATTTAGTTGGGCCTAAGCTAAATGGGCAGGAATGAAATATTAACAAGAAAGATCTGGCCCGAACCAAAAATCTTGGACTCAGAAGAAAATCATTATTGGGCCGAGAAAGAAAATATAACTGAACTTATAACTTAATTAAGATTAGGAGAAAAATTAAACAAGGCCCGATAAGTTAAAAGGCCCAAAACAATAAAGTGATTAAAATTAAACGTGACTAATGAATTGGAAGCCGCCCCGAAAGGTTTGGCGGTACCCATTATTTATAACGTAAACTTAAAGATCGAGAAATGATTATATTCCCTGACTGCCCCCGATTTCGGGATATCGGTGCATTGGCACCAACGATTTGGTAGTCAGCGTATGATCCCGAACATTAAAACACCAACACATATTAATATAAATACTTTTCTTTATTTTGTTTTTGTTTTATTCATTTTTCTTTATTTTATTTTATTTATTTCTTTTTAATCTTTTTCATTTTACTTTTACTTTTGAAATTATTTTTCTAACTTATAAAACCTATTAATCAAATTCTCGATTTTAAATAAGAATAATATTAACTATATAATATTATATATTAATCAATTTCTCTATTTTTAACAAATTAATTATCCTAATTATAATTAAGACAATTAAGGGTTAACATTAACTTAACTTATTTAATTTAAGTAAATTAAATAAATTACGTTACTCAAATAAATATAATCTCTAAATTATAAAAATAATACTAATATAATTAAAATAATATATAATTAAATAATAGATTATAAATAATTAAGAGTTATAAAATAATAACTTAAATTATAATAATGATTTAGATTTTTAAATTATATATATTAATCAATTTCTCTATTTTAAATTAAATGGGTTTAGAAAGTAAATTCATAAACTCGAAACTAAAATAAAGAAGGGACGTATAAAAACGATCTGGAACGATAATCATAAGTTAACAAAATTAATAGGCGAGCAGCTAAAATTACCGACATCGCATAGATGCAGCAGAAATGCTGCCGAAATTTTCAAGGAAAACCGATAAAACCCGAACAACAGTTTAGATTAATTATCAATCTAAATTAATTATTAAATATTAAGTAAGTCAAGTTAAAACTAATAAACATCAAATTTAAATTAAAATAGGTGATACAGTCGACTCGGATCCACTCGCGGAGTACGAGGTCATTCCCGACCCGACGTACGCGGACACCGACCCCGAGGCCGGTGTTCTACCTCCGGAGTAGAGCGACTCTGCGATCCTCACCAGCACTCCCAGGTACGGTTTTCTGGGATTCATCTTCTTTCTTCAGAATTAGGAACCCAAACCGAAAATAAAATGTTTTTAAAATAAATCTGAATTGCGGTGTTTTTGTCCAAATTAACTAGAGACTGAATCTGACCTGTCATTTGCATCCGGTAAATTGACCAGCATATTTGAGACATACCCGCATTTACATGTCATATCATGTCATACTGCACGTAGACAGGATAAGAGTAGGATCCGGGAAATAGTCCCGAGATGGGATCAGATAGAATTAAATAATTCAAGTTGTAGATTATAATTATTAGGAAAATATTATTACTATCACTAATTATTAATTAAGTCAGATAGTTAATCATGCATTAAATGCATGGGAGTGCTGAGAGGCGGACCGGGTAATTCTCAGTCGGAGTTGCCTTGCATAACCAGACCGTTGTGGTTACGTACGGTGACCCATAGGCCCGTGGGACCCACCGGTCTGTATATGCACTGCGCATCCTCGCCTGTCGGGTTATCCACCGATCCCGTCATTTGGCGGGTTCGGCTGTGTCGGAGTATTTTCTTTTGATCTTTATCTTATTATTATTCTTTATATGATTAAATTTTCAATCCAAATTTGAGCGATTTAGGATACCGTGTACTTCAGTATTTAGTGTGGGCGGCCATATCCGAGACTGGAATCTATTTCGTGATACTATATTATTATATTTATCTGGCGTATTTAGGATTCTAATATTGTCTGAAGGGCTTTCTCCTTTGGCCCGTAGTTGGTACAGAGAAAGTCGAGATGCGGTCCACTGGCCTTAGTGGGTACAGTGTAGGCTCCCCTTTATTATTTTTCGTTTTGACACTTTTACGGGATGCGGTCCTCTGACCCTTGGTTGGTACAGTGTAGGCTCCCATTTATTTCCGATTTGTTAATTCACGGGTAGTTATCTCCTTTTTACGATATGGCAACTGAAGACATATTATATCCTTTTGTTTATATTTTGGAAGGTGAATTACCAGATTCAGCAGACCAGAGTACGTGCTTATAGCCGTTCACTCTCCTAGGGCGTTATCGCCTTGGGAGCCCGAATTGTCGTTTGTGCGGCGTTGTCGCTGCACAAACATAAAGTCCTAAATTAGTAAGTTGGACCCTGGTAGTGCCCGCTTAGGCAAGGCCCGAGTTAGTAAGTTGGGCCCTGATAGTGCCCGCTCGGGATGTGTCTGGTAAATTTACAAACTGGGTAATTATTACGGGTGTTTGACTCTCGTATCTCATACTTTATATTATATTATTATTTCCACAGAATTTTCTATTTCGGGTTTCTTTACCATATCATATCATAACATGTAGGTTAAATGTGCATAATAACATTTATTATATTTATTCATCAATATTATATTACATTTCAGAAATCAGTATCGGTTTTTGGGTCCAGTCTAGGAAAGAAGATCAAATCTTAAGGCTGAATCTAAATCCGTACTGAGTAATTTATAAAATTACTCACGTTTCCACGGTGGTTGTGGGATCCAGGTATTTTCAGGTTCGGGATTTTTGGCTAGAGCGAGTGCTAGGGACAGTCCTGCGCGATGACAGGGATGCTTCGCTGCATTGGCATGTGAGCTGGGTAGTCAGTTAGGATCCATCGGGTTTTTGAGTCTTATTTTTTTCTTTTGGGTTTTTATTTTAGAGATCGCTGCCCATTCCGATGGAGCTAGCCCCCGCCTATGTGGGCGTTGTATTCTCTTTGTTCATTCTGGACTGTATGGTCATGTATTCTTATTATTATTATTTTGTTTATTCTGTGATTGTCTTATTTTATTCATTTAGCCTTTCGTACGCACGTCTCGTCGTGCGTACGTGGCGGGATTAAGCACCCCTAACCCGATTCATTTATTTTGGGGTGTGACATTTATCTATATCAAATAAGTCAATAAATTTATCTTTTATCCATACCCACCTTGTCGAATACAATAGAGATCGATTAAATAGACAGAAGGGTGTCATTAACATTCCTAGTAGGGAGGGAGGTTTCAGGTCGGATAGAGTGTGTCCACGTCGAACTTTTATCTGCTGCCAAACTTTTGATGGCAGGTTCCTGCCATAGAGTCTATGGCAGATGGAGCCCACTGAATAAAAAATGAAAAAAAATTCTCTATCAGTTAAAATCTGAACCGTTTAGATGAAAATGAGCCGTTCAGATTCTATGGCAGGGCCTGCCATATATGTGATTATGGCAGCAGATTCGGACTCTGTCCGCGTCTATGGTTTCGCTCACAAACAAGGAAAAAGAAAAAAAATAGTGTTAGTTTATATTCGGTTAATATCATATTTATTTAAGCATTCTTCATTGTGATATTTATTAAGCATTCTTCATTGTGATATTTATTAAGCATTCTTCATTTTGAAAGGAAATTAATCTATGGGCGCGAAAGAGACAAAATATAATAAAACAGAGTAGGAAATACTGTATCATGCCGTAAAGAAAAATGTGCTATAAATCTATACTTCTATACTATTATATAAAGCATCTAAGAATTAGAGGGTCCATTTTTTGTCATGGTAATTTTTTATTATACCCATTTTATCCCTCAATTAGACGGCTAATATTTATTTTTAGTTAATCGAACGTATGTGATCGCGTCCATTGATCCCCTCTTTCTCTCCATTTCTTTCCCTTAAATACTATTATTTCCATAATATTATTATTTTTATTTAGAAACATTGTGCATATTTGGTAAGAAATTAATTGTGATAATATATATTAGAATAATTTACTTTTCTCGCCATAAAAATCATAAATCATTAACTCATATTGTGCAAAAATCTCATCCAAGATTAAATATAGTATTTATTATAGGTTTTCTCTATAATTTGGTGAATTTATAATTTAATATTAGATAAATGTGATTTTTTTATTTTATAATGTTTTAATGTTTAAATAAAAAAGTCTGTTGCAAAGCGCGGGTATATAGCTAGTTAAAATAAAATTACCGTCAGTGCGAAAAGAGTCCTTGATTTTTTTTTTAAAAAAAAGAGCAAATCGCCTAAAATTTTGTGCTATTTAGCAAAAAAAAAACAAATAAATCAAACAAACAAACAGATATAAATTAGGGGATTGAGTTGGGGATATATAGATATATTTTCTCAAGGATGGGGTTTCTTGAAAAGTAGTAATAATTTTGATAATTTTGACAACTAACTTAATATAAATTTTTAAATAAAAATTATAACATACTCTTAAATGTATGGATTGATTTTGTTTCAAATTTCATCAAAAATCATTAAATTTGAACATTAAGATTGTCATATAATTTTGACGGTTTTTAATGAAATATCAAATGACATTGAAATTATATTTATTGATATATTTATTAAATTCAAATATATAGTTGAAGAACATGTAAATATAAGTATATATTTGACGATCAAATATAAGTAAGTATTTGATAGATAATAAAAATATACCAATAAATATATATTTTTTAAAATATACATAATTATAATGATGATTTAAAAAAAATAGCAAAAATTTTCAAATATTTTTCCCATCTTTATATTTTATTTTGTTATTAAAATATTAATATTTTTATTATATTTCTTATGTAATAAAAATAAGAAAATATATTTTAAAATATATTGATATTATATTTAAATTATGAATTACGTACAAAAAAAATACTAGTATCTATTATCTGTACTCATTTGTAATAACTTTTGTTACGCAGTTGGACTTAATTTGCGTGTTAATTTTTCTGACAAATGTATATGTGATATGGACCATGTATGTTGAAGTGTTTGGAAAAGTTTAAAAAAATTTAATCAAAACATGAAAATTTTGTAAAAGAAAAACTGGAACGAGTTTTAAATTTGGTCACAGCTAGATGGGATCGAATTTAAAACTCAGATCTGACTATGAATGCACATTTTCACTGAAATCATATCATTTTTCTATTTTTTTATTTTATTTACCAAAAAAACATCTGTATCATATCTCTACAGATGTAACAAATTTTAGTCATGTAGATCTTATATATATTCAAACTTTGTACGTGACTACTACTTACGAACAATAATGTTATGCTGTCATAAATATTATAAATTAACGACCCATTCCCTCTTGCTAACAAACTAACAGATATAAATTAGGGGATATATAGAGATATGACCTATTTGATATCCGCACCTACTCCCATAAAATTGTTAACAATATCATAGTGTTATGCTGGCATAACAATACCGTCGTATCATAAATGACCTTTTTTGTTTTACAGTCTCTTTTTCTCATTTTTTTTTCGTTTTCTTGTCCTTTAACAGTTCTATCATGTCATCGTCATCGTCACCGTCATCGTCTCTCCCGTGATATTAATGTAACATCATGCATCATTCGCTTTGTTTTATATAGTTTCGTTTTTTTTTAAAAGTTCTAACTGGAGATAGTTAGACGCCTAAAAAGGCTTTTTTTTTCCAAAAGAGGGCTTATATAGTGCCTCTCTACTTGCTCTCTTATGTTTCCTACAACACTAACAAGCGGGTCCCACACACATGTGGTTTTAGGGGTCCTATTTTTCAAGAAAGTGG
>CAXKVV010000909.1:0-35939 GCA_964058805.1 Schoenoplectus triqueter | reverse complement strand
GACGCCCTCGGTTCCGCCGAAAATGAGTTTGGGAGCGCAAAACATGAAAACGGGACCCGACGCCCTCTTTACCGCCGAAAATGAGTCCGGACGCGCAAAACATGAAAACGGGACCCGACGCCCTCGGTACCGCCGAAAATGAGTCCGGGCGCGCAAAACATGAAAACGGGACCCGACGCCCTCGGTACCCCCGAAAATGAGTTCGGGAGCGCAAAACAACAAAATGTGACACGACGCACTCGGTACCGCCGAAAACGGAACCTGACGCCTTCGAGACCGCCGAAAACGAGTCCGGGCGCGCAAAACAATAAAACAGGAACCGACGCCCTCGGTACCGCCGAAAACGAGTCCGGGCGCGCAAAACATGAAAACGCGACCCGACGCCCTCGTTACCGCCGAAAACTAGTCCGGGGGCGCAAAAGAAGAAAACGAGACACGACGCCCTCGGTACCGCCGAAAACGAGTCCGGGCGCGCAAAACTTGGAAATTGGATCCGAGACCCTCGGTTCCGTCGAAAACGAGTCTTGGCGCGCAAATCATGGAAACGAGACCCGACGCCCTCGGTACCGCCGAAAACGAGTCCGGGCGCGCAAAACATGCAAACGGAATCCCGACGAGCTCGGTACCGCCGAAAACGAGTCCGGAAGCCCAAAACATGAAAACGAGTCCCGACGCCCTCGGTACCGCCGATAACAAGTCCGGGCGCGCAAAACATGAAAATCAGACACGACGCCCTCGGTACCGCCGAAAACGAGTCCGGGCGCGCAAAACGTGAAAACGGGACTCGACGCCCTCGATACTTCCGAAAACGAGTCCGGGCGCGCAAAACATGAAAACGGGACCCGACGCCCTTGGTAGCGCCGAAAACGAGTCCGGGCGCGCAAAACATGAAAACGGGAACGGACGCCCTCGGTACCGGCGAAAACGAGTCCGGGCGCGCAAAACATGAAAACAGGACCCGACGCCCTCGGTACCGCCGAAAATGACTCCGGGCGCGCAAAACATGAAAACGGGACCCGACTCCCTCGGTACCGCCGAAAACGAGTCCGAGGGCGCAAAACATGAAAACGGGACCCGACGCCCTCGGTATCGCCGAAATAGAGTCCGGGCGCGCAAAACATGAAAACAGGACCCGACGCCCTCAGTACCGCCGAAAATGAGTTCGGGCGCGCAAAACTAGAAAATGTGACACGACACACTCCGTACCGCCGAAAACGGGACCTAACACCTTCGAGACCGCCGAAAACGAGTCCGGGTGCGCAAATCATTAAAACGGGAACCGACGCCCTCGGTACCGCCGAAAACGAGTCCGGGCGCGCAAAACATGAAAACGCGACCCGACGCCCTCGTTACCACTGAAAACTAGTCCGGACGCGCAAAAGAAGAAAACGAGACACGACGCCCTCGGTACCGCCGAAAACGAGTCTAAGAGCGCAAAACTTGGAAACTGGATCCGAGGCCCTCGGTACAGTCGAAAACGAGTCCGGGTGCGCAAATCATGGAAACGAGACCCGACGCCCTCGGTACCGCCGAAAACGAGTCCGGGCGCGCAAAACATGAAAACGGGACCCGACGCACTCGGTTCCGCCGAAAATGAGTCTGGGAGCGCAAAACATGAAAACGGGACCCGACGCCCTCGTTACCGCCGAAAATGAGTCCGGGCGCGCAAAACATGAAAACGGGACCCGACGCCCTCGGTACCGCCGAAAATGAGTCCGGGCGAGCAAAACATGAAAACGGGACCCGACGCCCTCGGTACCCCCGAAAATGAGTTCGGGCGCGAAAAACAACAAAATGCGACACGACGCCCTCGATACCGCCGAAAACGGAACCTGACGCCTTCGACACCGCCGAAAACGAGTCCGGGCGCGCAAAACATGAAAATCAGACACGACGCCCTCGGTACCGCCAAAAACGAGACCCGACGCCTTCGAGACAGCCGAAAATGAGTCCGGGCGCGCAAAACGTGAAAACGGGACCCGTCGCCCTTGGTAGCGCCGAAAACGAGTCCGGGCGCGCAAAACGTGAAAACGGGACCCGACGCCCTCGGTAGCGCCGAAAACGAGTCCGGGCGCGCAAAACGTGAAAACGGGACCCGACGCCCTCGGTAGCGCCGAAAACGAGTCCGGGCGCGCAAAACATGAAAACGGGACCGGACGCCCTCGGTACCGCCGAAAATGAGTCCGGGCGCGTAAAACATGAAAACGGGACCCGACGCCCTCGGTACCGCAGAAAATGAGTCCGGGCGCGCAAAACATGGGAACGGGACCCGACGCCCTCGGAAGCGCCGAAAATGAGTCCGGGCGCGCAAAACATGAAAACGGGACCCGACGCCCTCGGTACCGCCGAAAATGAGTCCGGGCGCGCAAAACATGGCAACGGGACCCGACGCCCTCCGTACCGCCGAAAATGAGTCCGGGCGCGCAAAACATGAAAACGGGACCCGACGCCCTCGTTACCGCCAAAAATGAGTCCGGGCGCGCAAAACATGAAAACGGGACCCGACAACCTCGGTACCGCCGAAAATGAGTCCGGGTGCGCAAAACATGAAAACGGGACCCGACGCCCTTGGTAGCGCCGAAAACGAGTCCGGGCGCGCAAAACATGAAAACGGGAACGGACGCCCTCGGTACCGGCGAAAACGAGTCCGGGCGCGCAAAACATGAAAACGGGACCCGACGCCCTCGGTACCGCCGAAAATGAGTCCGGGCGCGCAAAACATGAAAACGGGACCCGACGCCCTCGGTACCGCCGAAAACGAGTCCGAGGGCGCAAAACATGAAAACGGGACCCGACGCCCTCGGTATCGCCGAAATAGAGTCCGGGCGCGCAAAACATGAAAACAGGACCCGACGCCCTCGGTACCGCCGAAAATGAGATCGGGCGCGCAAAACTAGAAAATGTGACACGACACACTCCGTACCGCCAAAAACGGGACCTAACACCTTCGAGACCGCCGAAAACGAGTCCGGGCGTGCAAAACATTAAAACGGGAACCGACGCCCTCGGTACCGCCGAAAACGAGTCCGGGCGAGCAAAACATGAAAATCAGAAACGACGCCCTCGGTACCGCCGAAAACGAGTCCGGGCGCGCAAAACGTGAAAACGGGACTCGACGCCCTCGATACTTCCGAAAACGAGTCCGGGCGCGCAAAACATGAAAACGGGACCCGACGCCCTTGGTTGCGCCGAAAACGAGTCCGGGCGCGCAAAACATGAAAACGGGAACGGACGCCCTCGGTACCGGCGAAAAAGAGTCCGGGCGCGCAAAACATGAAAACGGGACCCGACGCCCTCGGTACCCCCGAAAATGAGTTCGGGCGCGCAAAACAAAAAAATGCGACACGACGCCCTCGGTACCGCCGAAAACGGGACCTGACGCCTTCGAGACCGCCGAAAACGAGTCCGGGCGTTCAAAACATTAAAACGGGAACCGACGCCCTCGGTACCGCCGAAAACGAGTCCGGGCGCGCAAAACATGAAAACGCGACCCGACGCCCTCGTTACCGCCGAAGACTAGTCCGGGGGCGCAAAAGAAGAAAACGAGACACGACCCCCTCGGTACCGCCGAAAACGAGTCCGGGCGCGCAAAACATGAAAACGGGACCCGACGCCCTCGGTACCGCCGAAAATGAGTCCGGGCGCGCAAAACATGAAAACGGGACCCGACGCCCTCGTTACCGCCGAAAATGAGTCCGGGCGCGCAAAACATGAAAACGGGACCCGACGCCCTCGGTACCGCCGAAAATGAGTCCGGGCGCGCAAAACATGAAAACGGGACCCGACGCCCTCGGTACCCCCGAAAATGAGTTCGGGCGCGCAAAACAAAAAAATGCGACACGACGCCCTCGGTACCGCCGAAAACGGGACCTGACGCCTTCGAGACCGCCGAAAACGAGTCCGGGCGTTCAAAACATTAAAACGGGAACCGACGCCCTCGGTACCGCCGAAAACGAGTCCGGGCGCGCAAAACATGAAAACGCGACCCGACGCCCTCGTTACCGCCGAAGACTAGTCCGGGGGCGCAAAAGAAGAAAACGAGACACGACCCCCTCGGTACCGCCGAAAACGAGTCCGGGCGCGCAAAACTTGGAAATTGGATCCGAGACCCTCGGTTCCGTCGAAAACGAGTCTTGGCGCGCAAATCATGGAAACGAGACCCGACGCCCTCGGTACCGCCGAAAACGAGTCCGGGCGCGCAAAACATGCAAACGGAATCCCGACGAGCTCGGTACCGCCGAAAACGAGTCCGGAAGCCCAAAACATGAAAACGAGGCCCGACGCCCACGGTACCGCCGATAACAAGTCCGGGCGCGCAAAACATGAAAATCAGACACGACGCCCTCGGTACCGCCGAAAACGAGACCCGACGCCTTCGATACTGCCGAAAACGAGTCCGGGCGCGCAAAACATGAAAACGGGACCCGACGCCCTTGGTAGCGCCGAAAACGAGTCCGGGCGCGCAAAACATGAAAACGGGAACGGACGCCCTCGGTACCGCCGAAAACGAGTCCGGGCGCGCAAAACATGAAAACAGGACCCGACGCCCTCGGTACCGCCGAAAATGAGTCCGGGCGCGCAAAACATGAAAACGGGACCCGACGCCCTCGGTACCGCCGAAAACGAGTCCGAGGGCGCAAAACATGAAAACGGGACCCGACGCCCTCGGTATCGCCGAAATAGAGTCCGGGCGCGCAAAACATGAAAACAGGACCCGACGCCCTCGGTACCGCCGAAAATGAGTTCGGGCGCGCAAAACTAGAAAATGTGACACGACACACTCCGTACCGCCGAAAACGGGACCTAACACCTTCGAGACCGCCGAAAACGAGTCCGGGTGCGCAAAACATTAAAACGGGACCCGACGCCCTCGGTACCGCCGAAAATGAGTCCGGGCGCGCAAAACATGAAAACGGGACCCGACGCCCTCGGTACCGCCGAAAATGATTCCGGGCGCGCAAAACATGAAAACGGGACCCGACGCCCTCGGTACCGCCGAAAATGAGTCCGGGCGCGCAAAACATGAAAACGGGACCCGACGCCCTCGGTACCCCCGAAAATGAGTTCGGGCGCGAAAAACAACAAAATGCGACACGACGCCCTCGATACCGCCGAAAACGGAACATGACGCCTTCGAGACCGCCGAAAACGAGTCCGGGCGCGCAAAACATGAAAATCAGACACGACGCCCTCGGTACCGCCGAAAACGAGACCCGACGCCTTCGAGACAGCCGAAAATGAGTCCGGGCGCGCAAAACGTGAAAACGGGACCCGTCGCCCTCGGTATCGCCGAAAACGAGTCCGGGCGCGCAAAACGTGAAAACGGGACCCGACGCCCTCGGTAGCGCCGAAAATGAGTCCGGGCGCGCAAAACATGAAAACGGGACCGGACGCCCTCGGTACCGCCGAAAATGAGTCCGGGCGCGTAAAACATGAAAACGGGACCCGACGCCCTCGGTACCGCCGAAAATGAGTCCGGGCGCGCAAAACATGGGAACGGGACCCGACGCCCTCGGTACCGCCAAAAATGAGTCCGGGCGCGCAAAACATGAAAACGGGACTCGACGCCCTCGGTACCGCCGAAAATGAGTCCGGGCGCGCAAAACAAGGCAACGGGACCAGACGCCCTCGGTACCGCCGAAAATGAGTCCGGGCGCGCAAAACATGAAAACGGGACCCGACGCCCTCGTTACCGCCGAAAATGAGTCCGGGCGCGCAAAACATGAAAACGGGACCCGATGCCCTCGGTACCGCCGAAAATGAGTCCGGGCGCGCAAAACATGAAAACGGGACCCGACGCCCTCGGTAGCGCCGAAAACGATTCCGGGCGCGCAAAACATGAAAACGGGACCGGACGCCCTCGGTACCGCCGAAAATGAGTCCGGGCGCGTAAAACATGAAAACGGGACCCGACGCCCTCGGTACCGCAGAAAATGAGTCCGGGCGCGCAAAACATGGGAACAGGACCCGACGCCCTCGGTACCGCCGAAAATGAGTCCGGGCGCGCAAAACATGAAAACGGGACCCGACGCCCTCGGTACCGCCGAAAATGAGTCCGGGCGCGCAAAATATGAAAACGGGACCGGACGCCCTCGGTACCGCCGAAAATGAGTCTGGGCGCGTAAAACATGAAAACGGGACCCGACGCCCTCGGTACCGCAGAAAATGAGTCCGGGCGCGCAAAACATGGGAACGGGACCCGACGCCCTCGGTACCGCCGAAAATGAGTCCGGGCGCGCAAAACATGAAAACGGGACCCGACGCCCTCGGTACCGCCGAAAATGAGTCCGGGCGCGCAAAACATGACAACGGGACCCGACGCCCTCCGTACCGCCGAAAATGAGTCCGGGCGCGCAAAACATGAAAACGGGACCCGACGCCCTCGGTACCGCCGAAAATGAGTCCGGGCGCGCAAAACATGAAAACGGGACCCGACTCCCTCGGTACCGCCGAAAACGAGTCCGAGGGCGCAAAACATGAAAACGGGACCCGACGCCCTCGGTATCGCCGAAAACGAGTCCGGGCGTGCAAAACATGAAAACAGGACCAGACGCCCTCGGTACCGCCGAAAATGAGTTCGGGCGCGCAAAACTAGAAAATGTGATACGACACACTCCGTACCGCCGAAAACGGGACCTAACACCTTCGAGACCGCCGAAAACGAGTCCGGGTGCGCAAAACATTAAAACGGGAACCGACGCCCTCGGTACCGCCGAAAACGAGTCCGGGCGCGCAAAACATGAAAACGCGACCCGACGCCCTCGTTACCACTGAAAACTAGTCCGGACGCGCAAAAGAAGAAAACGAGACACGACGCCCTCGGTACCGCCGAAAACGAGTCTAAGAGCGCAAAACTTGGAAACTGGATCCGAGGCCCTCGGTACCGTCGAAAACGAGTCCGGGCGCGCAAATCATGGAAACGAGACCCGACGCCCTCGGTACCGCCGAAAATGAGTCCGGGCGCGCAAAACATGAAAACGGGACCCGACGCCCTCGGTTCCGCCGAAAATGAGTTTGGGAGCGCAAAACATGAAAACGGGACCCGACGCCCTCTTTACCGCCGAAAACGAGTCCGGGCGCGCAAAACATGAAAACGCGACCCGACGCCCTCGTTACCGCCGAAAACTAGTCCGGGGGCGCAAAAGAAGAAAACGAGACACGACGCCCTCGGTACCGCCGAAAACGAGTCCGGGCGCGCAAAACTTGGAAATTGGATCCGAGACCCTCGGTTCCGTCGAAAACGAGTCTTGGCGCGCAAATCATGGAAACGAGACCCGACGCCCTCGGTACCGCCGAAAACGAGTCCGGGCGCGCAAAACATGCAAACGGAATCCCGACGAGCTCGGTACCGCCGAAAACGAGTCCGGAAGCCCAAAACATGAAAACGAGGCCCGACGCCCTCGGTACCGCCGATAACAAGTCCGGGCGCGCAAAACATGAAAATCAGACACGACGCCCTCGGTACCGCCGAAAACGAGTCCGGGCGCGCAAAACGTGAAAACGGGACTCGACGCCCTCGATACTTCCGAAAACGAGTCCGGGCGCGCAAAACATGAAAACGGGACCCGACGCCCTTGGTAGCGCCGAAAACGAGTCCGGGCGCGCAAAACATGAAAACGGGAACGGACGCCCTCGGTACCGGCGAAAACGAGTCCGGGCGCGCAAAACATGAAAACAGGACCCGACGCCCTCGGTACCGCCGAAAATGACTCCGGGCGCGCAAAACATGAAAACGGGACCCGACTCCCTCGGTACCGCCGAAAACGAGTCCGAGGGCGCAAAACATGAAAACGGGACCCGACGCCCTCGGTATCGCCGAAATAGAGTCCGGGCGCGCAAAACATGAAAACAGGACCCGACGCCCTCAGTACCGCCGAAAATGAGTTCGGGCGCGCAAAACTAGAAAATGTGACACGACACACTCCGTACCGCCGAAAACGGGACCTAACACCTTCGAGACCGCCGAAAACGAGTCCGGGTGCGCAAAACATTAAAACGGGAACCGACGCCCTCGGTACCGCCGAAAACGAGTCCGGGCGCGCAAAACATGAAAACGCGACCCGACGCCCTCGTTACCACTGAAAACTAGTCCGGACGCGCAAAAGAAGAAAACGAGTCACGACGCCCTCGGTACCGCCGAAAACGAGTCTAAGAGCGCAAAACTTGGAAACTGGATCTGAGGCCCTCGGTACAGTCGAAAACGAGTCCGGGTGCGCAAATCATGGAAACGAGACCCGACGCCCTCGGTACCGCCGAAAACGAGTCCGGGCGCGCAAAACATGAAAACGGGACCCGACGCACTCGGTTCCGCCGAAAATGAGTCTGGGAGCGCAAAACATGAAAACGGGACCCGACGCCCTCGTTACCGCCGAAAATGAGTCCGGGCGCGCAAAACATGAAAACGGGACCCGACGCCCTCGGTACCGCCGAAAATGAGTCCGGGCGAGCAAAACATGAAAACGGGACCCGACGCCCTCGGTACCCCCGAAAATGAGTTCGGGCGCGAAAAACAACAAAATGCGACACCGCCCTCGATACCGCCGAAAACGGAACCTGACGCCTTCGACACCGCCGAAAACGAGTCCGGGCGCGCAAAACATGAAAATCAGACACGACGCCCTCGGTACCGCCAAAAACGAGACCCGACGCCTTCGAGACAGCCGAAAATGAGTCCGGGCGCGCAAAACGTGAAAACGGGACCCGTCGCCCTCGGTAGCGCCGAAAACGAGTCCGGGCGCGCAAAACGTGAAAACGGGACCCGACGCCCTCGGTAGCGCCGAAAACGAGTCCGGGCGCGCAAAACGTGAAAACGGGACCCGACGCCCTCGGTAGCGCCGAAAACGAGTCCGGGCGCGCAAAACGTGAAAACGGGACCCGACGCCCTCGGTAGCGCCGAAAACGAGTCCAGGCGCGCAAAACATGAAAACGGGACCGGACGCCCTCGGTACCGCCGAAAATGAGTCCGGGCGCGTAAAACATGAAAACGGGACCCGACGCCCTCGGTACCGCAGAAAATGAGTCCGGGCGCGCAAAACATGGGAACGGGACCCGACGCCCTCGGAAGCGCCGAAAATGAGTCCGGGCGCGCAAAACATGAAAACGGGACCCGACGCCCTCGGTACCGCCGAAAATGAGTCCGGGCGCGCAAAACATGGCAACGGGACCCGACGCCCTCCGTACCGCCGAAAATGAGTCCGGGCGCGCAAAACATGAAAACGGGACCCGACGCCCTCGTTACCGCCGAAAATGAGTCCGGGCGCGCAAAACATGAAAACGGGACCCGACAACCTCGGTACCGCCGAAAATGAGTCCGGGTGCGCAAAACATGAAAACGGGACCCGACGCCCTTGGTAGCGCCGAAAACGAGTCCGGGCGCGCAAAACATGAAAACGGGAACGGACGCCCTCGGTACCGGCGAAAACGAGTCCGGGCGCGCAAAACATGAAAACGGGACCCGACGCCCTCGGTACCGCCGAAAATGAGTCCGGGCGCGCAAAACATGAAAACGGGACCCGACGCCCTCGGTACCGCCGAAAACGAGTCCGAGGGCGCAAAACATGAAAACGGGACCCGACGCCCTCGGTATCGCCGAAATAGAGTCCGGGCGCGCAAAACATGAAAACAGGACCCGACGCCCTCGGTACCGCCGAAAATGAGATCGGGCGCGCAAAACTAGAAAATGTGACACGACACACTCCGTACCGCCAAAAACGGGACCTAACACCTTCGAGACCGCCGAAAACGAGTCCGGGCGTGCAAAACATTAAAACGGGACCCGACGCCCTCCGTACCGCCGAAAATGAGTCCGGGCGCGCAAAACATGAAAACGGGACCCGACGCCCTCGTTACCGCCGAAAATGAGTCCGGGCGCGCAAAACATGAAAACGGGACCCGACGCCGTCGGTACCGCCGAAAATGAGTCCGGGCGCGCAAAACATGACAACGGGACCCGACGCCCTCGGTACCGCCGAAAATGAGTCCGGGCGCGCAAAACATGAAAACGGGACCCGACGCCCTCGTTACCACCGAAAATGAGTCCGGGCGCGCAAAACATGAAAACGGGACCCGACGCCCTCGGTACCGCAGAAAATGAGTCCGGGCGCGCAAAACAACAAAATGCGACACGACGCCCTCGGTACCGCCGAAAACGGGACCTGACACCTTCGAGACCGCCGAAACGAGTCCGGGCGTGCAAAACATTAAGACGGGAACCGACGCCCTCGGTACCGCCGAAAACGAGTCCGGGCGCGCAAAAAATGAAAACGCGACCGGACGCCCTCGTTACCGCCGAAAACTAGTCCGGGGGCGCAAAAGAAGAAAACGAGACACGACGCCCTCGGTACCGCCGAAAACGAGTCCGGGCGCGCAAAACTTGGAAATTGGTTTCGAGACCCTCGGTTCCGTCGAAAACGAGTCTTGGCGCGCAAATCATGGAAACGAGACCCGACGACCTCGGTACCGCCGAAAACGAGTCCGGGCGCGCAAAACATGCAAACGGAATCCCGACGAGCTCGGTACCGCCGAAAACGAGTCCGGAAGCCCAAAACATGAAAACGAGGCCCGACGCCCTCGGTACCGCCGATAACAAGTCCGGGCGCGCAAAACATGAAAATTAGACACGACGCCCTCGGTACCGCCGAAAACGAGACCCGACGCCTTCGAGACCCCCGAAAACGAGTCCGGGCGCGCAAAACGTGAAAACGGGACTCGACGCCCTCGGTATCGCCGAAAACGAGTCCGGGCGCGCAAAACGTGAAAACGGGACCCGACGCCCTCCGTAGCGCCAAAAACGAGTCCGGGCGCGCAAAAGATTAAAACGGGACCGGACGCCCTCGGTACCGCCGAAAATGAGTCCGGGCGCGTAAAACATGAAAACGGGACCCGACGCCCTCGGTACCGCAGAAAATGAGTCCGGGCGCGCAAAACATGGGAACGGGACCCGACGCCCTCGGTACCGCCGAAAATGAGTGCGGGCGCGCAAAACATGAAAACGGGACCCGACGCCCTCCGTACCGCCGAAAATGAGTCCGGGCGCGCAAAATATGACAACGGGACCCGACGCCCTCCGTACCGCCGAAAATGAGTCCGGGCGCGCAAAACATGAAAACGGGACCCGACGCCCTCGTTACCGCCGAAAATGAGTCCGGGCGCGCAAAACATGAAAACGGGACCCGACGCCCTCGGTACCGCCGAAAATGAGTCCGGGCGCGCAAAACATGAAAACGGGACCCGACGCCCTCGGTACCCCCGAAAATGAGTTCGGGCGCGGAAAACAACAAAATGCGACACGACGCCCTCGGTACCGCCGAAAACGGGACCTGACGCCTTCGAGACCGCCGAAAACGAGTCCGGGCGTGCAAAACATTAAAACGGGAACCGACGCCCTCGGTACCGCCGAAAACGAGTCCGGGCGCGCAAAACATGAAAACGCGACCCGACGCCCTCGTTACCACTGAAAACTAGTCCGGACGCGCAAAAGAAGAAAACGAGACACGACGCCCCCGGTACCGCCGAAAACGAGTCCGGGCGCGCAAAACTTGGAAATTGGATCCGAGACCCTCGGTTCCGTCGAAAACGAGTCTTGGCGCGCAAATCATGGAAACGAGACCCGACGACCTCGGTACCGCCGAAAACGAGTCCGGGCGCGCAAAACATGCAAACGGAATCCCGACGAGCTCGGTACCGCCGAAAACGAGTCCGGAAGCCCAAAACATGAAAACGAGGCCCGACGCCCTCGGTACCGCCGATAACAAGTCCGGGCACGCAAAACATGAAAATCAGACACGACGCCCTCGGTACCGCCGAAAACGAGACCCGACGCCTTCGAGACAGCCGAAAACGAGTCCGGGCGCGCAAAACGTGAAAACGGGACTCGACGCCCTCGGTACTGCCGAAAACGAGTCCGGGCGCGCAAAACATGAAAACGGGACCCGACGCCCTTGGTAGCGCCGAAAACGAGTCCGGGCGCGCAAAACATGAAAACGGGACCCGACGCCCTCGGTACCGCCGATAATGAGTCCGGGCGCGCAAAACATGAAAACGGGACCCGACGCCCTCGGTACCGCCGAAAATGAGTCCGGGCGCGCAAAACATGAAAACGGGACCCGACGCCCTCGGTACCGCCAAAAACGAGTCCGAGGGCGCAAAACATGAAAACGGGACCAGACGCCCTCGGTATCGCCGAAAACGAGTCCGGGCGCGCAAAACATGAAAACAGGACCCGACGCCCTCGGTACCGCCAAAAATGAGTTCGGGCGCGCAAAACTAGAAAATGTGACACGACACACTCCGTACCACCGAAAACGGGACCTAACACCTTCGAGATCGCCGAAAACGAGTCCGGGCGCGCGAAACATTAAAACGGGAATCGACGCCCTCGGTACCGCCGAAAACGAGTCCGGGCGCGCAAAACATGAAAACGCAACCCGACGCCCTCGTTACCACTGAAAACTAGTCCGGACGCGAAAAGAAGAAAACGAGACACGACGCCCTCGGTACAGCCGAAAACGAGTCCGAGCGCGCAAAACTTGGAAACTAGATCCGAGGCCCTCTGTACCGTCGAAAATGAGTCCGGCGCGCAAATCATGGAAACGAGACCCGACGCCCTCGGTACCGCCGAAAACGAGTCCGGGCGCGCAAAACATGAAAACGGGACCCGACGCCCTAGGTTCCGCCGAAAATGAGTCCGGGCGCGCAAAACATGAAAACGGGACCCGACGCCCTCGGTACCGCCGAAAATGAGTTCGGGCGCGCAAAACATGTAAACGGGACCCGACGCCCTCGGTACCGCCGAAAATGAGTCCGGGCGCGCAAAACATGAAAACGGGACCCGACGCCCTCGGTACCCCCGAAAATGAGTTCGGGCGCGCAAAACAACAAAATGCGACACGACGCCCACGGTACCGCCGAAAACGGAACCTGACGCCTTCGAGACCGCCGAAAACGAGTCCGGGCGCGCAAAACAATAAAACAGGAACCGACGCCCTCGGTACTGCCGAAAACGAGTCCGGGCGCGCAAAACATGAAAATCAGACACGACGCCCTCGGTACCGCCGAAAACGAGACCCGACGCCTTCGAGACAGCCGGAAATGAGTCCGGGCGCGCAAAACGTGAAAACGGGACCCGTCGCCCTCGGTATCGCCGAAAACGAGTCCGGGCGCGCAAAACGTGAAAACGGGACCCGACGCCCTCGGTAGCGCCGAAAACGAGTCCGGGCGCGCAAAACATGAAAACGGGACCTGACGCCCTCGGTACCGCCGAAAATGAGTCCGGGCGCGTAGAACATGAAAACGGGACCCGACGCCCTCGGTACCGCAGAAAATAAGTTCGGGCGCGCAAAACATGGGAACGGGACCCGACGCCCTCGGTACCGCCGAAAATGAGTCCGGGCGCGCAAAACATGAAAACGGGACCCGACGCCCTCGGTACCGCCGAAAATGAGTCCGGGCGCGCAAAACATGACAACGGGACCCGACGCCCTCGGTACCGCCGAAGATGAGTCCGGGCGCGCAAAACATGAAAACGGAACCCGACTCCCTCGTTACCGCCGAAAATGAGTCCGGGCGCGCAAAACATGAAAACAGGACCCGACGCCCTCGGTACCGCCGAAAATGAGTCCGGGCGCGCAAAACATGAAAACGGGACCCGACGCCCTCGGTACCCCCGAAAATGAGTTCGGGCGCGCAAAACAACAAAATGCGACACGACGCCCTCGGTACCGCCGAAAACGGGACCTGACGCCTTCGAGACCGCCGAAAACGAGTCCGGGCGTGCAAAACATTAAAACGGGAACCGACGCCCTCGGTACCGCCGAAAATGAGTCCGGGCGCGCAAAACATGAAAACGCGACCCGACGCCCTCGTTACCGCCGAAAACAAGTCCGGGGGCGCAAAAGAAGAAAACGAGACACGACGCCCTCGGTACCGCCGAAAACGAGTCCGGGCGCGCAAAACTTGGAAATTGGATCCGAGACCCTCGGTTCCGTCGAAAACGAGTCTTGGCGCGCAAATCATGGAAACGAGACCCGACGCCCTCGGTACCGCCGAAAACGAGTCCGGGCGCGCAAAACATGCAAACGGAATCCCGACGAGCTCGGTACCGCCGAAAACGAGTCCGGAAGCCCAAAACATGAAAACGAGGCCCGACGCCCTCGGTACCGCCGATAACAAGTCCGGGCGCGCAAAACATGAAAATCAGACACGACGCCCTCGGTACCGCCGAAAACGAGACCCGACGCCTTCGAGACCGCCGAAAACGAGTCCGGGCACGCAAAACGAGAAAACGGGACTCGACGCCCTCGGTACAGCCGAAAACGAGTCCGGGCGCGCAAAACATGAAAACGGGACCTGACGCCCTTGGTAGCGCCGAAAACGAGTCCGGGCGCAAAACATGAAAACGGGAACGGACGCCCTCGGTACCGGCGAAAACGAGTCCGGGCGCGCAAAACATGAAAACGGGACCCGACGCCCTCGGTACCGTCGATAATGAGTTCGGGCGCGCAAAACATGAAAACGGGACCCGACGCCCTCGGTACCGCCGAAAATGAGTCCGGGCGCGCAAAACATGAAAACGGGACCCGACGCCCTCGGTACCGCCGAATACGAGTCCGTGGGCGCAAAACATGAAAACGGGACCCGACGCCCTCGGTATCGCCGAAAACGAGTCCGGGCGCGCAAAACATGAAAACAGGACCCGACGCCCTCGGTACCGCCAAAAATGAGTTCGGGCGCGCAAAACTAGAAAATGTGACACGACACACTCCGTACCGCCGAAAACAGGACCTAACACCTTCGAAACCGCCGAAAACGAGTCCGGGCGCGCAAAACATTAAAACGGGAACCGACGCCCTCGGTACCGCCGAAAACGAGTCCGGGCGCAAAACATGAAAACGCGACCCGACGCCCTCGTTACCACTGAAAACTAGTCCGGACGCGCAAAAGAAGAAAACGAGACACGACGCCCTCGGTACCGCCGAAAACGAGTCCGAGCGCGCAAAACTTGGAAACTGGATCCGAGGCCCTCGGTACCGTCGAAAACGAGTCCGGCGCGCAAATCATGGAAACGAGACCCGACGCCCTCGGTACCGCCGAAAACGAGTCCGGGCGCGTAAAACATGAAAACGGGACCCGACGCCCTCGGTTCCGCCGAAAATGAGTCCGGGCGCGCAAAACATGAAAACGGGACCCGACGCCCTCGGTACCGCCGAAAATGAGTCCGGGCGCGCAAAACATGAAAACGGGACCCGACGCCCTCGGTACCGCCGAAAATGAGTCCGGGCGCGCAAAAAATGACAACGGGACACGACGCCCTCGGTACCGCCGAAAATGAGTCCGGGCGCGCAAAACATGAAAACGGGACCCGACGCCCTCGTTACCGCCGAAAATGAGTCCGGGCGCGCAAAACATGAAAACAGGACCCGACGTCCTCGGTACCGCCGATAATGAGTCCGGGCGCGCAAAACGTGAAAACGGGATCCGACGCCCTCGGTACCGCCGAAAATGAGTCCGGGCGCGCAAAACATGAAAACGGGACCCGACGCCCTCAGTACCGCCGAAAACGAGTCCGAGGGCGCAAAACATGAAAACGGGACCCGACGCCCTCGGTATCGCCGAAAACGAGTCCGGGCGCGTAAAACATGAAAGCAGGACCCGACGCCCTCGGTACCGCCAAAAATGAGTTCGGGCGCGCAAAACTAGAAAATGTGACACGACACAGTCCGTACCGCCGAAAACGGGACCTAACACCTTCGAGACCGCCGAAAACGAGTCCGGGCGCGCAAAACATTAAAAAGGGAACCGACGCCCTCGGTACCGCCTAAAACGAGTCCGGGCGCGCAAAACATGAAAACGCGACCCGACGCCCTCGTTACCACTGAAAACTAGTCCGGACGCGCAAAAGGAGAAAATGAGACACGACGCCCTCGGTACCGCCGAAAACGAGTCCGAGCGCGCAAAACTTGGAAACTGGATCCGTGGCCCTCGGTACCGTCGAAAACGAGTCCGGCGCGCAAATCATGGAAACGAGACCCGACGCCCACGGTACCGCCGAAAACGAGTCAGGGCGCGCAAAACATGAAAACGGGACCCGACGCCCTCGGTTCCGTCGAAAATAAGTCCGGGCGCGCAAAACATGAAAACGGGACCCGACGCCCTCGGTACCGCCGAAAATGAGTCCGGGCGCGCAAAACATGAAAACGGGACCCGACGCCCTCGGTACCGCCGAAAATGAGTCCGGGCGCGCAAAACATGAAAACGGGACCCGACGCCCTCGGTACCGCCGAAAATGAGTCCGAGCGCGCAAAACATGAAAACGGGACCCGACGCCCTCGGTACCCCCGAAAATGAGTTCGGGCGCGCAAAACAACAAAATGCGACACGACGGCCTCGGTACCGCCGAAAACGGGACCTGACGCTTTCGAGACCGCCGAAAACGAGTCCGGGCGCGCAAAAAAATAAAATAGGGACCGAAGCCCTCGGTACTGCCGAAAACGAGTCCGGGCGCGCAAAACATGAAAATCAGACACGACGCCCTCTGTACCGCCGAAAACGAGACCCGACGCCTTCGAGACAGCCGAAAATGAATCCGGGCGCGCAAAACCTGAAAACGGGACCCGTCGCCCTCGGTATCGCCGAAAACGAGTCCGGGCGCGCAAAACGTCAAAACGGGACCCAACGCCCTCGGTAGCGCCGAAAACGAGTCCGAGCGCGCAAAACATGAAAACGGGACCTGACGCCCTCGGTACCGCCGAAAATGAGTCCGGGCGCGTAAAACATGAAAACGGGACCCGACGCCCTCCGTACAGCCGAAAATGAGTCCGGGCGCGCAAAACATGGGAACGGGACCCGACGCCCTCGGTACCGCCGAAAATGAGTCCGGGCGCGCAAAACATGAAAACGGGACCCGACGCCCTCGGTACCGCCGAAAATGAGTCCGGGCGCGCAAAACATGACAACGGGACCCGACGCCCTCGGTACCGCCGAAAATGAGTCCGGGCGCGCAAAACATGAAAACGGGACCCGACGCCCTCGTACCCCCGAAAATGAGTTCGGGCGCGCAAAACAACAAAATGCGACACGACGCCCTCGGTACCGCCGAAAACGGGACCTGACGCCTTCGAGACCGCCGAAAACGAGTCCGGGCGTGCAAAACATTAAAACGGGAACCGACGCCCTCGGTACCGCCGAAAACGAGTCCGGGCGCGCAAAACATGAAAACGCGACCCGACGCCCTCGTTACCGCCGAAAACTAGTCCGGGGACGCAAAAGAAGAAAACGAGACACGACGCCCTCGGTACCGCCGAAATCGAGTCCAGGCGCGCAAAACTTGGAAATTGAATCCGAGACCCTCGGTTCCGTCGAAAACGAGTCTTGGCGCGCAAATCATGGAAACGAGACCCGACGCCCTCGGTACTGCCGAAAACGAGTCCGGGCGCGCAAAACATGCAAACGGAATCCCGACGCCCTCGGTACCGCCGAAAACGAGTCCGAGCGCGCAAAACTTGGAAACTGGATCCGAGGCCCTCGGTACCGTCGAAAACGAGTCCGGCGTGCAAATCATGGAAACGAGACCCGACGCCCACGGTACTGCCGAAAACGAGTCCGGGCGCGCAAAACATGAAAACGGGACCCGACGCCCTCGGTTCCGCCGAAAATGAGTCCAGGCGCGCAAAACATGAAAACGGGACCTGACGCCTTCGAGACCGCCGAAAACGAGTCCGGGCGTGCAAAACATTAAAACGGGAACCGACGCTCTCGGTACCGCCGAAAACGAGTCCGGGCGCGCAAAACATGAAAACGCGACCCGACGCCCTCGTTACCGCCGAAAACTAGTCCGGGGGCGCAAAAGAAGAAAACGAGACACGACGCCCTCGGTACCGCCGAAATCGAGTCCAGGCGCGCAAAACTTGGAAATTGAATCCGAGACCCTCGGTTCCGTCGAAAATGAGTCTTGGCGCGCAAATCATGGAAACGAGACCCGACGCCCTCGGTACCGCCGAAAACGAGTCCGGGCGCGCAAAACATGCAAACGGAATCCCGACGAGCTCGGTACCGCCGAAAACGAGTCCGGAAGCCCAAAACATGAAAACGAGGTCCGACGCCCTCGGTACCGCCGATAACAAGTCCGGCCGCGCAAAACATGAAAATCAGACACAACGCCCTCGGTACCGCCGAAAACGAGTCCGGGCGCGCAAAACGTGAAAACGGGACTCGACGCCCTCGGTACTGCCGAAAACGAGTCCGGGCGCGCAAAACATGAAAACGGGACCCGACGCCCTTGGTAGCGCCGAAAACGAGTCCGGGCGCGCAAAACATGAAAACGGGAACGGACGCCCTCGGTACCGGCGAAAACGAGTCCGGGCGCGCAAAACATGAAAACGGGACCCGACGCCCTCGGTACCGCCGATAATGAGTCCGGGCACGCAAAACATGAAAACGGGATCCGACGCCCTCGGTACCGCCGAAAATGAGTCCGGGCGCGCAAAACATGAAAACGGGACCCGACGCCCTCAGTACCGCCGAAAACGAGTCCGAGGGCGCAAAACATGAAAACGGGACCCGACGCCCTCGGTATCGCCGAAAACGAGTCCGGGCGCGCAAAACATGAAAACAGGACCAGACGCCCTCGGTACCGCCAAAAATGAGTTCGGGCGCGCAAAACTAGAAAATGTGACACGACACACTCCGTACCGCCGAAAACGGGACCTAACACCTTCGAGACCGCCGAAAACGAGTCCGGGCGCGCAAAACATTAAAAAGGGAACCGACGCCCTCGGTACCGCCAAAAACGAGTCCGGGCGCGCAAAACATGAAAACGCGACCCGACGCCCTCGTTACCACTGAAAACTAGTCCGGACGCGCAAAAGAAGAAAACGAGACACGACGCCCTCGGTACCGCCGAAAACGAGTCCGAGCGCGCAAAACTTGGAAATTGGATCCGAGGCCCTCGGTACCGTCGAAAACGAGTCCGGCGCGCAAATCATGGAAACGAGACCCGACGCCCACGGTACCGCCGAAAACGAGTCCGGGCGCGCAAAACATGAAAACGGGACCCGACGCCCTCGGTTCCGCCGAAAATGAGTCCGGGCGCGCAAAACATGACAACGGGACCCGACGCCCTCGGTAACGCCGAAAATGAGTCCGGGCGCGCAAAACATGAAAACGGGACCCGGCGCCCTCGTTACCGTCGAAAATGAGTCCGGGCGCGCAAAACATGAAAACGGGACCCGACGCCCTCGGTACCGCCGAAAATGAGTCCGGGCGCGCAAAACATGAAAACGGGACCCGACGCCCTCGGTACCGCCGAAAATGAGTCCGGGCGCGCAAAACATGACAACGGGACCCGACGCCCTCCGTACCGCCGAAAATGATTCCGGGCGCGCAAAACATGAAAACGGGACCCGACGCCCTCGTTACCGCCGAAAATGAGTCCGGGCGCGCAAAACATGAAAACGGGACCCGACGCCGTCGGTACCGCCGAAAATGAGTTCGGGCGCGCAAAACATGACAACGGGACCCGACGCCCTCGGTACCGCCGAAAATGAGTCCGGGCGCGCAAAACATGAAAACGGGACCCGACGCCCTCGTTACCGCCGAAAATGAGTCCGGGCGCGCAAAACATGAAAACGGTACCCGACGCCCTCGGTACCGCAGAAAATGAGTCCGGGCGCGCAAAACAACAAAATGCGACACGACGCCCTCGGTACCGCCGAAAACGGGACCTGACACCTTCGAGACCGCCGAAAACGAGTCCGGGCGTGCAAAACATTAAGACGGGAACCGACGCCCTCGGTACCGCCGAAAACGAGTCCGGGCGCGCAAAAAATGAAAACGCGACCGGACGCCCTCGTTACCGCCGAAAACTAGTCCGGGGGCGCAAAAGAAGAAAACGAGACACGACGCCCTCGGTACCGCCGAAAACGAGTCCGGGCGCGCAAAACTTGGAAATTGGATTCGAGACCCTCGGTTCCGTCGAAAACGAGTCTTGGCGCGCAAATCATGGAAACGAGACCCGACGACCTCGGTACCGCCGAAAACGAGTCCGGGCGCGCAAAACATGCAAACGGAATCCCGACGAGCTCGGTACAGCCGAAAACGAGTCCGGAAGCCCAAAACATGAAAACGAGGCCCGACGCCCTCGGTACCGCCGATAACAAGTCCGGGCGCGCAAAACATGAAAATCAGACACGACGCCCTCGGTACCGCCGAAAACGAGACCCGACGCCTTCGAGACCGCCGAAAACGAGTCCGGGCGCGCAAAACGTGAAAACGGGACTCGACGCCCTCGGTACTGCCGAAAACGAGTCCGGGCGCGCAAAACATGAAAACGAGACCCGACGCCCTTGGTAGCGCCGAAAACGAGTCCGGGCGCGCAAAACATGAAAACGGGAACGGACGCCCTCGGTACCGGCGAAAACGAGTCCGGGCGCGCAAAACATGAAAACAGGACCCGACGCCCTCGGTACCGTCGAAAATGAGTCCGGGCGCGCAAAACATGAAAACGGGACCCGACGCCCTCGGTACCGCCGAAAACGAGTCCGAGGGCGCAAAACATGAAACCGGGACCCGACGCCCTAGGTTCCGCCGAAAATGAGTCCGGGCGCGCAAAACATGAAAACGGGACCCGACGCCCTCGGTACCGCCGAAAATGAGTTCGGGCGCGCAAAACATGTAAACGGGACCCGACGCCCTCGGTACCGCCGAAAATGAGTCCGGGCGCGCAAAACATGAAAACGGGACCCGACGCCCTCGGTACCCCCGAAAATGAGTTCGGGCGCGCAAAACAACAAAATGCGACACGACGCCCACGGTACCGCCGAAAACGGAACCTGACGCCTTCGAGACCGCCGCAAACGAGTCCGGGCGCGCAAAACAATAAAACAGGAACCGACGCCCTCGGTACTGCCGAAAACGAGTTCGGGCGCGCAAAACATGAAAATCAGACACGACGCCCTCGGTACCGCCGAAAACGAGACCCGACGCCTTCGAGACAGCCGGAAATGAGTCCGGGCGCGCAAAACGTGAAAACGGGACCCGTCGCCCTCGGTATCGCCGAAAACGAGTTCGGGCGCGCAAAACGTGAAAACGGGACCCGACGCCCTCGGTAGCGCCGAAAACGAGTCCGGGCGCGCAAAACATGAAAACGGGACCTGACGCCCTCGGTACCGCCGAAAATGAGTCCGGGCGCGTAGAACATGAAAACGGGACCCGACGCCCTCGGTACCACAGAAAATAAGTTCGGGCGCACAAAACATGGGAACGGGACCCGACGCCCTCGGTACCGCCGAAAATGAGTCCGGGCGCGCAAAACATGAAAACGGGACCCGACGCCCTCGGTACCGCCGAAAATGAGTCCGGGCGCGCAAAACATGACAACGGGACCCGACGCCCTCGGTACCGCCGAAAATGAGTCCGGGCGCGCAAAACATGAAAACGGAACCCCACTCCCTCGTTACCGCCGAAAATGAGTCCGGGCGCGCAAAACATGAAAACAGGACCCGACGCCCTCGGTACCGCCGAAAATGAGTCCGGGCGCGCAAAACATGAAAACAGGACCCGACGCCCTCGGTACCCCCGAAAATGAGTTCGGGCGCGCAAAACAACAAAATGCGACACGACGCCGTCGGTACCGCCGAAAACGGGACCTGACGCCTTCGAGACCGCCGAAAACGAGTCCGGGCGTGCAAAACATTAAAACGGGAACCGACGCCCTCGGTACCGCCGAAAATGAGTCCGGGCGCGCAAAACATGAAAACGCGACCCGACGCCCTCGTTACCGCCGAAAACAAGTCCGGGGGCGCAAAAGAAGAAAACGAGACACGACGCCCTCGGTACCGCCGAAAACGAGTCCGGGCGCGCAAAACTTGGAAATTGGATCCGAGACCCTCGGTTCCGTCGAAAACGAGTCTTGGCGCGCAAATCATGGAAACGAGACCCGACGCCCTCGGTACCGCCGAAAACGAGTCCGGGCGCGCAAAACATGCAAACGGAATCCCGACGAGCTCGGTACCGCCGAAAACGAGTCCGGAAGCCCAAAACATGAAAACGAGGCCCGACGCCCTCGGTACCGCCGATAACAAGTCCGGGCGCGCAAAACATGAAAATCAGACACGACGCCCTCGGTACCGCCGAAAACGAGACCCGACGCCTTCGAGACCGCCGAAAACGAGTCCGGGCGCGCAAAACGAGAAAACGGGACTCGACGCCCTCGGTACAGCCGAAAACGAGTCCGGGCGCGCAAAACATGAAAACGGGACCTGACGCCCTTGGTAGCGCCGAAAACGAGTCCGGGCGCGCAAAACATTAAAACGGGAACGGACGCCCTCGGTACCGGCGAAAACGAGTCCGGGCGCGCAAAACATGAAAACGGGACCCGACGCCCTCGGTACCGCCGATAATGAGTTCGGGCGCGCAAAACATGAAAACGGGACCCGACGCCCTCGGTACCGCCGAAAAGGAGTCCGGGCGCGCAAAACATGAAAACGGGACCCGACGCCCTCGGTACCGCCGAATACGAGTCCGTGGGCGCAAAACATGAAAACGGGACCCGACGCCCTCGGTATCGCCGAAAACGAGTCCGGGCGCGCAAAACATGAAAACAGGACCCGACGCCCTCGGTACCGCCAAAAATGAGTTCGGGCGCGCAAAACTAGAAAATGTGACACGACACACTCCGTACCGCCGAAAACGGGACCTAACACCTTCGAAACCGCCGAAAACGAGTCCGGACGCGCAAAACATTAAAACGGGAACCGACGCCCTCGGTACCGCCGAAAACGAGTCCGGGCGCGCAAAACATGAAAACGCGACCCGACGCCCTCGTCACCACTGAAAACTAGTCCGGACGCGCAAAAGAAGAAAACGAGACACGACGCCCACGGTACTGCCGAAAACGAGTCCGAGCGCGCAAAACTTGGAAACTGGATCCGAGGCCCTCGGTACCGTCGAAAATGAGTCCGGCGCGCAAATCATGGAAACGAGACCCGACGCCCTCGGTACCGCCGAAAACGAGTCCGGGCGCGTAAAACAAGAAAACGGGACCCGACGCCCTCGGTTCCGCCGAAAATGAGTCCGGGCGCGCAAAACATGAAAACGGGACCCGACGCCCTCGGTACCGCCGAAAATGAGTCCGGGCGCGCAAAACATGAAAACGGGACCCGACGCCCTCGGTACCGCCGAAAATGAGTCCGGGCGCGCAAAACATGACAACGGGACCCGACGCCCTCGGTACCGCCGAAAATGAGTCCGGGCGCGCAAAACATGAAAACGGGACCCGACGCCCTCGTTACCGCCGAAAATGAGTCCGGCCGCGCAAAACATGAAAACAGGACCCGACGCCCTCGGTACCGCCGATAATGAGTCCGGGCGCGCAAAACATGAAAACGGGATCCGACGCCCTCGGTACCGCCGAAAATGAGTCCGGGCGCGCAAAACATGAAAACGGGACCCGACGCCCTCAGTACCGCCGAAAACGAGTCCGAGGGCGCAAAACATGAAAACGGGACCCGACGCCCTCGGTATCTCCGAAAACGAGTCCGGGCGCGCAAAACATGAAAACAGGACCCGACGCCCTCGGTACCGCCAAAAATGAGTTCGGGCGCGCAAAACTAGAAAATGTGACACGACACAGTCCGTACCGCCGAAAACGGGACCTAACACCTTCGAGACCGCCGAAAACGAGTCCGGGCGCGCAAAACATTAAAAAGGGAACCGACGCCCTCGGTACCGCCTAAAATGAGTCCGGGCGCGCAAAACATGAAAACGCGACCCGACGCCCTCGTTACCACTGAAAACTAGTCCGGACGCGCAAAAGGAGAAAACGAGACACGACGCCCTCGGTACCGCCGAAAACGAGTCCGAGCGCGCAAAACTTGGAAACGAGATCCGAGGCCCTCGGTACCGTCGAAAACGAGTCCGGCGCGCAAATCATGGAAACGAGACCCGACGCCCACGGTACCGCCGAAAACGAGTCAGGGCGCGCAAAACATGAAAACGGGACCCGACGCCCTCGGTTCCGCCGAAAATAAGTCCGGGCGCGCAAAACATGAAAACGGGACCCTGTTTACCCTTGAAAAATTTCAAGGATGAATAGATGAATAAATGAAATAAATTGATAATAAATCATAAGAAAGGGGAAGAAGAGAGGGAGCAGTAGAAAGGTGGCCCACTGATCAGGAAAGGTCGCTGCATAACCCCGGAACAAATCCATTAGTCCCACAATGGAATGCTAAGCGCAAAGTGAAGAGTATAAATACCCCGCTATTCTCTATCCACTCAGCATGAGTGACACCCAAGAAGATCGAGGGAGAGAGGAGACCTCTTGGGTGTCACCATGTGATTATATCTTTTCTGACAAGTGGGACCCACATGGCAGTCCCTCATGAGCAGCTCCAATGACATGGACCTAGCCTATTTTGTTAAGAAAGCTAACCAACCCGGAACAGAGGTTAAGCATTAATCCCACAATGAAATAATAGGGTGAATGACGAGGATATAAATACCCCACCACCTCCTACTCATTCGAGGTGGCTGACCCTCGGGAGATTTAGGAGAGAGAAAATCTCTTGATGGGTCAGCCATTTGATTACATTTTCTCTGACAAGCGGGACCCACCTGGCAGTCCCTTGTAGATGAATCTAACAACATAGCCTGTTTGATGAGTCACCATGTGACCATTTTCACTTACAGGTGGGCCCCACACCTCAGTGACCTATTGAGGGGGGGGTCAGAATTGAACCCTAGAAATCTGCCTTTGAAGCTAACCCTAGAAAGGAGCTGAAGCAGTATAATCCCTATGCTACATGAAATGATGTCAATGCCAAGCTAGCATTTTGATGCAACTAGTCATGAGAAATTTCAAATGTGATTTTGCTTTCAAGGCTGACCTGGTGCCAAAGCTGCGAGCAACCACCTAACCATGCTTTGATTTGTGTCAATTACTGATAAGTAGTCAGTCATTTGACCAAGTCACCCTCATGTTAAGGGATTGAAAGCCAATTTCACAAGACTGATCAGGTGCCAAAGCTGGGAGCAACCACCTGATCAAGTCTAGATTTGTATTAATTGCTGATAAGTAGTCAGCATTTGATCAAATCAAGCCCTAATGAATATCAATATAAGTCTAATTGGTATTTAGTTAGGGTGGTTTCTGCAAGAGAGAGATAATTGGCAGAGACACGGAGCTACAATTGAGATCAGGGATTAATTCAGAGAGAATAATAGGGTTTTATAGATAAAAGAATTTTTAATCCAGAGAAGCAAGGGCAAAAATGGAATTAAAAATTACAGGGATGATCATCATGAATTTAGGGATTTTTGGTGAAATTTTCATAATTTTTGGATAAGTGGAGCTATCAGAATAAATTCAGAGAAAATAAAGGCAGAATAAATAGACTGATCAAAGGCTGAGATTCAATCAAGGGTTCATCTGGGTGCAATCTGGGGACAGAGACACATCTGGGTGCAAACTGGGGATCCTAAGCACACCTATACCGAATCAGAGAAGAGAGAGGGTGTGACACGTGTCAGCACCTCATTGGGCCACCTCATGCCACGTGTCAGCACCCCATTGGTACACCTCAGCCATGTGGGCCCCACACCCCTACAGACCTGACAAGTGGGCCCCACCTATGCCACATGGCAGTCAGCTATTGATCCACATCAGCAGCCACCTCATACAACAGCTAGACAGATGGCAGCATGCTATAAGACCACCTCAACAACTCAATGCCATGTGGCCTTCCCTTGTTGGTCCACCTCACTCAACTCGTGACACATGGCAGAATACCCTCTCACCCAGTCAGACCAGACAGAGCAATGTGGCTGCATATCATTGGTCCACATCACAGACCACATCACCATTTTAGCCACATGGCCATCTGTGAGTGATCCACACCAGCAAGAGGTATGCCAAATGGCAGCACACAGAGTGAGCCACCTCAACAGCTAGATGCCACATGGCATTTCTCCATTGGTCCACCTCAGCCATGTGGGCCCCACCATGCCATAAGATGACTGACAAGTGGGCCCCACTTAGTGCCACGTGTCATGCATTAACTGGTGCCATGTCATCGCATAGTATACACAGGGATTACAGGTGGCTCCATTGGATTGGTACAAATCAGCACAAGGTGATACACATGGCATTACTGGACAAGCCCACATCATCCAGTCATTAACAGACCATTAGTGTTAAATAATTGTTCATCAGATAAATAACCAATCAGGCAGAGCCACCTCAGCGTATTAACCCTAATCAACTGCTAATCAATCACTAAACCTTATGAGTGGGACCCAACGGTCAGAGCAATGTGAGCAGGCACATGAACTAAAGCTGTGAACCAAACCCATTCAATTCACCTATTCAGATCGATACGGTTGAATTTAAACAAAGAAAAAAAGGAGGGTGAACCTGGTCTAGATGTTTCAACCCTCTGCTCTTCTCCTCTTCTGCGTTTTGGCGCATGGAGACTAAGTCCACCTATCCTGGTTGAGCACTCACCCCGCTCCCTCTTCTCCTTCTTCTCTTCGCGCGTGCAAGCCTGCCTCTTCCCATGGCGTCTCACCATCGTGGAAGCTTCAGAAATAGTTGACACGCATTAATGAATTGATTAGAGAGATTAGAACAAGGAGTTAGTGATGGAAAGGAAATTAAGCAGTAAATTCACCTCAATTCAAGCTGAAACAGTACAAGCGCACTTCTATTGAATGTAATTGAATGCTTCAAACTCCAAATTAAGCACTGGAATAGCTTCCTTGTGCTAAGGCGACGCCGATTGATAAATGATTATGGAGCAATTGAGTCAAAAGAGGGTTCAAAGATCGGAAATTGCCAAAAGCAGTAACGAAGAGATAGGTGCAATTGATGCTTTAGGGATCAAATTGCATTACTAAGTGGCATCTCTGAGATGAGGCGACACTAATGGAGGTGGATTAGCAGAGCGGTTGAGTAGAAAGATCTGGAATTGATCAAAAGGAAAAGCGGAATAGAAACTCGGTTTTGAAATGGGTGAGATTCAGTGAAATCAAGAGAGAGAAGATGCTAGCTACGGTGTAGAGACATTTAAATACGATAAGAGGGCCTGCTCACCCATTGAAACACGTGCTCAATTGGAGTTAAGATGGCTGCGGCACAGTCAAGCCATAACAGAAAAAAAAAACTAACTTGTCAGAAGAGATTAGAAACAAGCACTACTGCATCTCAGTCGTCAATTGAAGTAAAATGGAGGGTAGGGATTCATCCAAGTTGGCAATCCGACCTAAAGATGATTAACCAATCACAATTAACCAAAATTGGCCGAATTAGTCTATATAAGCTGAGAACCAGCAACAGTAAAAAAAAAACACATACCCATCCATACACCCATTAGTAGAGAGAGAAAATAATACACCAGTGATTAGCTATTGTAAAGAGAGAAAGAGATAAGGGAGATTAGCAAGTCAATTAGCATATTCTATTCGGATAAAAGGTAATTGAGTTATGCTTTTCAACTCAGTTGATATCTCTTGATATCTCTTCATATGAGACTAAGCCTATACATTCAATTCATGTTTTCAAACAGTTAATTGAATTGCTTTCTTCATTCTTGTTGCTTCTTGTTTAGCAATTTTCTTATTTTCTTTCTATTTCACCATTTCTGTTAATTGAGCCATGATTGAATACTAGATTAATTATAAGACTAGCATCCAGTGAGCCACTGGCCCAAACACAAAGTGTTTGGCGAGCCTTTAGGCCTGGATTAATCAATAATAATAAAATTTGTGATGAAATTACTGTTCCATCTTCATCGCCGAAGTGAATTGATCAATACCGTCACAAACTCAGCGAGCCATTGGCCCTAGACTTGTCTGGGTGCGCCTCTAGGCCTGAGAAGTATTAATTGAGCAAGAAGAGTTGATAGAAGATCATGACTTGTATCAATTGGGGTCGGTACCAGTCGGTACCGTGCTTTGCTAAGCAATGGAGAGCCTCAGTGTTATCAAGAACGAAGCAGAAGCCCTAAGTCTACTCCAGATCATATCTATGCATCAAGGCGATGCTTACTGGCCTTACAATTATCAAGAATGTCAATCAACTCTGTTAAATTCGATCAAGAAGGCATTTCGGTACCGGTTGCAACTGACACATCAGTTGGCATTGCTGTGTGAAGCCTGTCACCGTATGGATCTCCAATCAAGAACTACAGAGAGGCTCACCGAAGTGAGACGATGCTAAGTCGCTGATCCGATCGGAAAAAGAGTGCTCCGGTCGCCGGGAACACCATCCAGCACAAATCTTGAGGCATCGGGAAGATGGAGACTGAGAGAATTTCCTTTGCACGCTTATTGAAGCACTCACAAATCTTTAGAAATTATTAACGGATGAGATTTGTTAGGAGTTGAGAAAACTTAAATAAGAAAGGATCTGGGCCGTAGATCCATTAAACACGTATCTTAAACGAATCTGGCGGCCCAAATAAAAAAAGAAGTTATATGAAAGATGCGCACTAATCTTGATATAGATCTGGCGGCCCAGATTAGGCCCATTAATTAAAAAATAACAGAATAGTAATAATATAGAGTAAATAAATGATTTGAGAATGTTCCTGAACTCCAAATTGACTCAAATTTGTTTCTAAAATTTTCTTATTTTTCATACTATTTTTCTATACAATAATATTCCAGTTTTAAAAATATAATCATAATAAAACAATTTAAAAGCAAAATACATTACATATATTGATATAGTTGACCTGGCTTTGACTTGTCATTTTAAATACTATAAAAATTCCAAAAATATAAATAAAAATCATAAATAATAACTAGATATATTTTAGTGATTTTTCAAGTGATTTTCCATGAAATAATAATAATGATAGTAATATACTATAATAAATAATGAGATTAGCTATATTCTTTGATAAAAAAAATATAAAAATAAAAAATAATAATAAAAGATATTATATTGATATTTTCTGTAAAAAGAATAATAAAAATAAATAGCACAAAATATACAAAATATACTACTATGGTAATAAATAGTAAAATACATTTTTTTTTATAATAAAAAAAAATGATAATATAGTTTTTTAATATGAATTGTATTTCTTTTATATACAATAAAAATACTTTTGATGAATAAAATGAAATAAAAATAATAGTTGTAATAAAAGTATACTAAATTTCATCTTATACTTTTCTATAGATAATAAATAGAAATAATAAAAATATAGATATAATGAATAGTATAATAAATAGGATAGAATATTAGTAATGATTTCTTTTTAGCTATTATAGATATTAAAAACAAAAATATAAATATAATAATAATAATAATAAAAATAACAATAAAAATAGTATAGCTAACCACCTTTTAATTTTGTAAATAATTTTTACATAATGAATAGTATTACAATATAATAGAATATAATAACAAAATTCTATTACTTTAGCTATTATAAACATTTTAAAAATACAAATAAAAAAAAAAGTCATTTTATTTTCTATTATTTTTGTAAGTGATTTTCTACAGAATAAATAGAGTTTAGAAATAATAAAAATAAAATTTTACTACTTTAGCTATTATAAAAATCCCAAAAATATAAATGAAACTCTAATTAATAGCTACCCCTTTTCCTATTATTTTTGTAAATAATTTTCTACATAGATAAATAGAGTTTAAGAAATAAAAATAATAATAAAAAAAATAATAATAGTAATAAGAATATAATAATAATAATAATAATAATAATAATAATAAATAAATAAATGCTTCTTTATAATAAGAATAATAATGGAAGATATTATATAATAGACTTTGTGCATTTTAGAAATGAATAAATATGCTCACATAAGAAGTGTAGAGCCACATAAGAACATTTGCACAAATGATATAGCATTCAGAATGATTAGTCAAGACGAGAACACCTTGACGGAAGATAAATAAGGTTGCAATGACAAAAGATGCGTTGAGACAGGAACATCTCGACGTAGGATGATTGAGGCTTCGATAGCAATATGAAGAAAATACGTTGAGACAAGAACATCTTGATGTGAGATGATTAAGGCTTTAATAGCAACATGAGAAGATACGTCGAGACAAGAACATCTCGACACTTGATGAAGAATAATAAGATACGTTGAGACAAGAACATCTTGACGTAGAATGATTAAGGCTTCGATAGCAGCATGAAGAGATATGTCGAGACAGGAACATCTTGACACTTGATGAAGAATAACAAGATACGTCGAGACAGGAACATCTTGACGTGAGATGAATAAGGCTTTGATAGCAGCATGAAGAAGTATGTCGAGACAGGAACATCTTGACGCTTGATGAAGAATAATCAGAGCCACGACACTAGCATGGAGGTATATGTCGACTCTGAAGAAAAGAACATTACGATGTCCTAGATAGGTGACATCTTAATGACTCGCTGCCATGAGCAAGTAACTCATGATTGAATACGCTCACACAAGGGGTGTAGGGCAACATAGTAATTTTGCACAAGTAATGCAACATGTAGAATGACTAGTCAAGACAAGAACATCTTGACGTTCGTTGAAGATTGACCAAAGCTACGACATCAGCATGGAGAGATATGTCGACTTTGAAGATGAAGAACATTACGATGTCCTAGCGAAGTGACATCTTAATGACTCGGTGTCATGAACAAGTAATTCATGACCATTTGAGCTGGCAAGACTGAACTTGTCCGTCGATGAGTTTGTCTCCTGGCTCATTTCCCGAGAATGTGAGATTGAATCGGTCTGTTGGTAGATTCATCCACAAAACAGTGAATGTGAACCGTTCTGTAGGTAGGTTCCTTCACTAACACATGCCTCAATGTTGAACTGGCCCAGCGCTTCAGGTTTGACATTGTGTGCAATTGTGTTTCCTAGGTTTATGAATCGGCTTAGTGCTACGAATTCATGATCTAGAAGATCAGTGAGAAGAAATACGTGGGCCATAGCCACCCTTCTCCTGATTCACCAACCTCAAGATCAACCGGCTCAGTGCTTCGAGTTGTATTTTGTGTGATTGGTCGTTGACTAGTTAAGATTGAACCGGTCTGTTTGTAGGTTTATCTTCTAGATCAACAGAGGTCGAGTCGGTCTGTATGTAGACTCACCTCAAGGCCCCTATGAAGAGATTAACCTGGTCTGTTGGTAAGGTTACATCTCGAGGTGGCATGGACTGAACCGATCTGTTTGTAGGTTCGTCCCCCATAGGACAAAACCGATCTGTTTGTAGGTTTGTCTTCCATAGATTGAACCGATCTGTTTGTAGGTTCATCTTCCGTAGATCCTTTTTATAAACTTAGACGACCACTTGACCATCTTTTAACTATACTATTTGCTTCTCTCTTTCAAAGATCCAGAGGTGCCTCGAGGTTCGTAGCCCAGGGTAATTAACGGTGGGGGCTTGCGCCCACCGGAATCTACAAGAACTCACAATCACTAAAAAACCCCCTGAATGTGCATCCAAATATCTCTAAACGGCAGAATCGGCCGACACCCAGCAGATGCACGCTCGGGAGGGATCTCCGTGTCCTTCTTCCGCAGAACCCATCGCCCGGCGGCGGTGCGGCGGCGCGCGAAAAAGGGTCGCACAGGATCTGGCACGCCCGGTGGGACCTAGATTCTCCTCTTATCTCTGGAAGAGAGAGGCAAATAGAATACTTAAGAGATACAAGTGGTCTTCTATGTGCTAAAATGACTAATGATTTTCAAGTATTTTTGTTTTGCAGGAAATGGCATTCTTCGGAAACTTCAACCTTGCTCCCTACACCGTCACTCCTGCTCAGAGCCCAGAGGGCAAACTATTCATGTTCTTCGGGACCATCCCGCAAGAACTTACTATCTACGGCCCAGCTCCAGTGACCGCCTTCACTCCCGCGACCGTCCGGATCTCCATCCCGGACGAGGAGGAAGAATCAATTACCCTAACTCCCAAGGGTATTTCTAACAACGTTTTGGCCTCTCCTACTGCCTCCCCAAAGAGGAGAAGGCGCCCGTCTAAGAAGACGGCCCCAAAGGCAGCAGCCCAGACTGCTCGCAACTCTCAAGCATCCAGGAAGAGGGCCCTGGATGCATACCAGAATCAACTGGTGGCTAGGCCAGCTATCCCAGTCTCCAATAAATTCACGGCACTCCGTATAGTGGCCAAGAATTCGGCCACAGGCCAGCTCCGCCAGGCATGGGAGGTGCCTAAGCCCACACCTCACCCAACTCAAAGGCCTCAACGCCGCCAGGACAAATCCCAAACCCCTGCAGAAGCCATCTACAAGGCTCACAGGGCCCTCAAGCAGAGGAAGAGCATCAAGAACGCTAGGTCGAGACGATACGTCTCCCGCCCCAACCAATCTCAAGACATGGCTCAGCCGCAAGCCATTGCCTCCACTCCGAACTCAAGGAGGTTTACATCAAAGGCAACACCTAGCACCCAGCAGGTGTGGGTCCCGAAGGGTTCCCAGCCAATAAAACCCCAGTCTCAAACCCAGCCCAGCAAGGCCGGCAGGTCCAACGCTCCGCCCGAGAGCGTGTTCAGCCGTCTAGGTCAGAAGAGTGTATTCAGCCGGTTAGGCTCGAGAATACCACTCAATAGTCTGAAAATAACTGCTCCTGACCAAACGAAGAAGAAGAGAAGAACCGCTCGCTATGAAGAGCACTTCTCAGTCAACACCATCAGTATAAACTACGACACTGACCCAGATACTGATGGTGAGGTGAACATGGTCCAGGATGACCAGTCCCCGCCTAATCAAGCCCACGTCACTAATACCAATAAAAATAATGGTAGAAAAGGGAGACCCCCCAAGAGAGTCAACCCCGAGGGCAACAGCAGGGAAGGGGAAGACCACAACGAAAACCCTGACCTTTTCGATAACGAAGATGACGTTGAAACACGTCCCGAAGTGCCTATCGATGAAATTGAAATACTAAAAGGCCACATCGAGGCACGGGACGAAGAGCTAATTAGGCAACGGGAGCTAATTGCTACCATGTTGAAACAAAATGAAGAACTGATTAAGGCGGTCAAGTCATTACAGGAATCACAAGACGCCAATTTCAAAGCTGGTAGCTCCCGTCAAGAAGGGGTCCACAGTAACAAAAGCAATCATAAGGGGAAACAACCGGTCGATTCTAAACCCCATCCACATAGAACAATAGATGTGGAGGCTGAACCAACGGGAATATCCCGGAAAGAGATTCAGGCCATGATCGCCCAGCAAATGCAAATAGCTGGAGGTGGATACGCTATCCCTCCCGTTAAAAACTGTGGACATCCATACCCTGCCATATACGATTTAGAAGAATATCCTAAAGGGTATGTGATCCCCCGCTTCAGGACCTTCTCAGGGGAAGGCAATAAAGACCTAAACCCCGAACAACACCTGGCCCACTTTGTAGCCTCGTGCGGCAACACGGGCGGCAATGATGCACTGTTGTTAAGACAATTCCCCCAAAGCTTGGTGGGAACCGCCTTTCAATGGTATTATTCGTTGGAAAACAACAGCATCAGGACCTGGGACGAGATGGCAGACTCGTTCAGGGCACGCTTTGTCATGGTGTCTGACAAAATAAACATAGCCGATCTGGCAAGCACTAAACCCAAGAAAGGGGAGTCAATGACAGATTTTATCAATAGATGGCGGAACCTCAGCATCAAATGCGACCGCACATTAACCGAAGACGAGGCCGTCAACCTAATCATGAAGAACATTGACGGGTGGATGGGCATGCTTCTGGGTGTGACAAAGGTCAACACATTCAAAGATTTGCTCAGATCGGTATCCAACATGGAAAGGATGTCACCGCACACCATGCCGAACTTTATGAACAACAGGCCGCAACGAGGAGCCCGAGCCGAGACTAAAGTGGCATTCACCTCGCTAAAAGATAAGATGGTTGCCAACGCAGACACCCAAGGCAGCAGCAGTGGCACAAATGGCAACAATTACAATAAGGGACCCAGGCCCAATCCAGGAGGGAGTTCACGGAGTTTCGAATCTCTCAAACAAAAGAAATCTAAACCGTACTCCTTCAGAAAAGATAAAGTTGCCCAAATCTTCAGAGGGGCACTGAAGAACGGCCTAACCCTGCCGGCCAGTAAACGCCCGGAAGATGCCGATAAATCAGACGAACCCAACTTTTGCCCATACCACAGAATAATAGGGCACTCAATTGAAGATTGCTGGGTCTTCAAAGATTGGGTCGAGAAGGCGTATAAAAATGGTGAAATTACTTTACCAAAAGGGTTCTTGCAAAGCCCATCAGCCCATGAACAGGCCAATACAATCTCTCACGAAGAAGAGAAAGTCCCGGGCCAGTCATGCGAAGACCACGAAGAACAATGGACTACGCACTTATCGAAGAAATCGATCAAAATGCTTAAAGCTCTCAAGAAAGAACCTGGCATGAAATGGAAAGACGACATCACGCCAGTGGTCCCACCAAAACCCAGGGTATACTATAAGGTGGACCAGAGCCAAGACCAGGTTCTTAAGAAGAAAAAGAAGCATAGAAGCAACAAGTCCAAAAAGAATAAGATTGAAGAATATGAGCAGGGGAGTCCCGAGGCGATCACCCTTCAACATTTCATCTCCAAAGAAGACTGGGAGAAGCTAACCCTAGGTCAGAAGAAAGAAAATATAAATGAAGAGATAAATAAAGAAGAAAGCGAAGAGATCTGGGGTGCTTCGTGCAACATGGTATATTCTTCTCACGACGAAGATATGCCAACATTAGAGGAGATGTTCTTCCCAAATGATGAAGGGGAAGCAAGCACCTCTGGGACCAAGAACGAAGAATGCAAAGCCGTGCTCCGGTCCGGGACTTATATACCCGAGAGACAGGCTCCCAAGGATTCTGATAAAGGAAAGGATAAGGCCCTGAATAAAGGTAAAGAGGTCGAGAATCCAAGCAAGAACCCAGAAAAGACCCGGTCGACGGGCGAAGAATATAATGTGTTGGCACATCTGCGTAAGATCCCAGCGCTATTAAGCATATTTGACGCATTGATGATGTCACAAGACCTAAGGAAGGTCCTAATTCAGGCCTTGCAAGACCCCGAAAAGTACAAGTCATACTTCATAGAACAAAATATGCAAGAAGCCCTATTCACCGCCAAACGGGCCGCCTGTATAAATTTCACAGACGATGACCTCCTAATAGGCACCGTCGACCACAACCGCCCGCTATACATCACCGGAAACTGTGGAGGGCAGAAGATTGGCCGCATCTTGGTCGACGCAGGGTCTTCGATCAATATTATGCCACTTAAAACTCTAAAGACCATCACCTTAGACGTAAAGAATCTATCTGATGAAAAGGTGATTATTCATGGCTTCAATCAAAACTCCCAAAAGGCCCTGGGAGCTATAACTCTGAACCTGCAATGCGGAAGCCTAAGAGCGCCTACTAAATTCTATGTCATTGACGCTGAAACCTCTTATCGGGCGTTGCTGGGTCGCCCGTGGCTTCATAGTAATCAGGTCATACCCTCTACTCTGCACCAATGCCTGAAATATATCGAGAATGGTAAGCAAAAGAGAATTGACGGAGATGTCAAACCATTCGGGGTGCATGAGATTAAGTTCAATGACGCCCAATACTTTTTGCCTAAATCCGCCGTGGCGCCAAGCCGGCCAATGACAAAAGCAGGTCAGAAACCCTTCAACAAAGGCCCTAAATTTGATACCTCATCTGGAGAAGAAGAAGAGGTCAAATTTAATATCAAACCCCGAGGTGCTCAAGCCCGAAGACCCGGAAGAAAGTCGGGTGAAGAAGCAACCTTCCGCTTCAAACAGGTGGCTGCGTATAAAGCCCAAATAAAGCCGAGCGAAATAAATACAAGTGATTCTGAAGAGGAGGTCATTTTCAATTTTAAGCCTGCCAACACCCCTCAAATTCAGATCATAGAGGCAACTTCGGGAGAAGGTTCCGAAGATTCCAACAATTCG